>JALMGJ010000005.1:36106962-36381962 GCA_023362775.1 Charina bottae
GGTTCAGGAACATGATATTTGTAAGTGTAAGCCTTACACTTCATTTGGTTGGTATGCTGTGCAGTTCTTGGCATCCCTTTCTGTTCCTATGCACTGACCTTGTGCTTTGTTATTTATATTGTCTGTTTTAGGTTTGCAGCATTTTCCCAACCTCACTGCATCCATCTCAAAACTTTTTACTCATTCTTACACTAAAATGGTTTCCCAAAATCCAGGCCTTTCACCATAGCTAGCACACATAAGTTGCATTCACACATGTAAGCTTATAACATGTATATATGTTGCCACAAATTCCCCAATGCGGCACTTGGTGAAATAAATTGGAGCCAATATAAAGACATCTCTATTATGTCTAAGAGAAGGGCAGGTGGAATAAGTTAGTACTAAATATTAAAATGTGTCCGTCTCTTTCCTCCCTATTACAGAATAAATCTATCTACCTATGTGGTGTTTAGAAATAATAATATTATGCTCACTCCACTTTCTAAGTGGAGAGATGTTACAGGAACACAGTGCTGATCTAGATTTGGGTCTCTTTGGAAGGAAGCCATTAATGGCTTGTTAGTGATTTGGAATATTCTAGTGTAATTACAAGTATTCAGACTTACTACAGTCTGAAGCACAGCTTAAACACTCCAACAAATATTTTAATACCATTGGTCCTCCCTCATAACTTCTAGGCAGACAGCCAGCACCTAAATTGCTCCAATTGAGCTATCTGTATTTTATATTTCAATATCTTTTGCAGTTTCATTCTGAATAGTAGTCTTTCTTCATACCCATATTTGATATTATCCTTAGAAGGAAGGTCAGCATCAAACTCCATAATATCTCCCAATGCTCCTGCTTTAAGAAACAATTGGCTAAATACTTCATCACCATGGCAAAACTTTGCTTGAATTTGCCCAAGAAAAGAATATACCGGATTGCAGTATTTAATAGCCATATTCTTCAAGTACCACCCAAACCCTTTCCTATTTCTCTTTCTCAGAAGTTCTCTCTCTCCCTTTTCAGGCCATTATATCTACTTACAGTGCTCTAGAGCAGTGTTTCTCAACCTTGGGAACTTGAAGATGTGTGGACTTCAACTCCCAGAATTCCCAGCCAACATAGCTAGCTGGGGAATTCTGGGAGTTGAAGTCCACACATCTTCAAGTTCCCAAGGTTGAGAAACACTGCTCTAGACTAGGTAGAATCATGGAGCGACTCCATCATAAACTTTGCAGATAGAGGGCAATTCCACACTGCGGCCTAAATTGCTTGTCTCCCATGCTGTCCTGGCTGTTCGTTAAGCAGCTTCAGAAATTCCAGTCCAGATTGCAGTGGGTTGGCAAGCGGGCTGTGTTAGAGCTCAGTCTGGAGTATGGCCACTACAATTGAACATTCCCCTGCTTCTTCCCCTTCCCATCCATGCAGGGAAGGCAAGCTTCATTGGCTGGTCCTGTATGGACTGGCATGCCAGTGCCTGTCTTTCACTTTTAGGGATTGTTCCTTTCTCAGTAGTCCATACGCCTTTCCTTTGCTTTCTCAGATGTTTGCCCACATGAATGCTTTCACCCACCCCACCCCTTCCCATATAATGCATAATTATTTTCTATGTCTTATACTGTTTTGTATGTTTAAGGTTCTGTTTACATGTTTACATACTTGTGCCTATAATAAATTTTGTGCATCTATATTTGTTTATTATTTATAAAAATAATAAAGGCAGGATGAAAATTAAATTAATAACAATAATAACAATATTTTGCCCCCACCCCACCTTGAAAAAAAATTGACAATGGAATCTCCTTGGGCACATGGCAACAGCAGTGTCATGATTATCAACAATGTTTTAAGAGAAAAGAGAAGTGGCCTCAGGAGTCTTGGCAACACAGTTTTATAGCATGCACATTTCTGTTCTTTAATCTCTTAGTCACACAACTGCTGGCAAGGACCAGAAGGGGTAGGGAAATGAGGCAGTGTAGAAGGCCTTTCTCCTGCAGTCATTCATGTGCACTTCCAAGAGGCCAATAGTGTTTGATGCATCTTGGTAGGGAATGACCCAAGGGGCTAGTGGGGACAGAGCTTATCCAGAGCATGTGTAACGTATGCTCTGGATTTAAGAGTGCCTGAATGAGACTTAAATCAATCCCAGCTTTTGTGCATCCCTGCTTCAAAGTTCCAGGAAACCATGTTAGCAGTTTCCAGTGGTCAAAAGAAGCTCTGAGGGCAGTAAAAATGAGGGTTGGTAGCCACACGTTGCTCACCCTTGATTAATTAGTATCTCCAAATTTAGAGCTCCCAACTAAAGTTTTCTCATGTACATTGAATGGTTATTTTTCTTTCAATTCCTTTCTCTTTTTCTAATCTTTTCTCCTAGTGCTGTTTTCACTTATTTTTCTTCTTTCCTTCCTAACCTGCAAGTTAGATTATAACATTTTAATGATTTTGCAGTGCCTGAAAAAATCATCACTACCACCTTCACATTTTTTGTGATAGACAGGTTCCTGGTAGGGTGAGGGCTTTATTTGGAGCACAAGATGGCTAACAAGCACAGCAGAAATGAACTTGAAATACACAAGGAGACTTCCCTCTTTCTAACAACGTTCAATCTTTGGCATTCAAGATTCATAAGTACAGTATACCAGAGGAGGCTGTCAGTTATAACCTAAGAACTTAATTATGTCTAGCAAGAAATCAGCATCCATGGGTGGTGCTGTAATCATGAGAGTGGTAATAGGAGCATCTTTAATACTCTAAAGTGAAAACAACTTTTTAAACAACTTGGTTAATCTCTCAGAAGTTTTACAGAACTGCCATTAAGATGGTGAAGATGTTGAGCTGTCACCATTTACAGTATGTCATCCTTGAACTGTTTACATTGTAATTTGTGCTCAATTATCTGCAGTAGCTGTTTCTCTAGCAAAGTTTGGAGAAAACTTGACTGAGATTTATAAAATGGAACATTAAAAAAACTCTGTATTTAAGGGTGTGTTTAATATAAAGAGATTTTATGGTTATAATCTAAAGAATACAAAGATGTGCAAAGAAGCACCAAGAGGAAAAGACTGATTGATTGATTGATTGATTGATTGATTGATTGATTGATTTAAATGGCCACCCAACTCAGACAATATAGCTCTGGATGGTTTAGAAACAAAGCAATCAAGAGTTTAAAAATTAGTCAGCAATCAACAATACAATCAAAAATAGGCAACATTTATACCCCCTCCCAAAGAGAACTGATTCATCCCAGCCCCAATGCTTGGGGCAATAGCCACATTTTTAAGGTCCTTTTAGAGGCCAGCAGGGTCAGCACCAACCATACATCGGGGGGGGGGGAGATATTTCCACAGTCACTTATTGTAAGGATCATCCTATTCATGTAGAAGGCCTCTATGTCAGTGCCATACATTCTGGATAGTATCTGACACCACAATAGAGATTTGCCACCACATAGTAATTCAGTAGTAAGCAGCCTACAAACCTATTGCAAACAACCAGTGTCCAGAAGTGGTTACAGTACTGGTTTAAGACCCATGTTCAAGTCCACCCATACCATAGAAATTCACTGCATGGCTTTGGGCCGCCCATTGTAACTCACGTGGACGTTGAAGCAGGGAGAAAATGACAGAAGAAATGCATGTAATCTGTCTTGAGCTACTGGAGAAAAGGCAGGATATAAATCTAACGAATAAATACTGTTCAGCCATTACCACTTGAATGAATTCTATAGTAATCTCTCCTTATAGTATTTCCATATTTATAAATATGTTACAAATTGGGTATATAAACTTATTTGTGCCATCTTTCCACATTTAAAGATAAAACCTCTGGAACACATGAACTGCATGTAGCTACCGTTTAGATTTTTTAGTATTAGTAAATACACAAGATTTTTTTAAAAGCTGCTTCAAATTTACCTTGAGATTGATTTACCTGTTCATAAGGTATAAGAAAGTAACTCACATAGTTTTCCATGGCATCAGACTGTTGATGACAGTGTTTACTTAAAGATAAATGTTTCAATTCATCTTTCATTGTACTGGGTTACAATGGAGCTCCCCAATGCATAAAATTATTGACTATGAAAATGTTATTCGCTACTGTTTGGTCCTATATTGAAGAAGAAATAACTAATTTGGGGGGCAATACTATTAAATGGATCATTAATTTGACAACAGAATATATTTAATTATTCCAAAAATTATCAAACTGTTTATCCGGATGGATATTATTCTAAGAACCAGAATATTACTTGAGAATCAATGTAACAGTTTGTGTAATATGTTGGTAGACTGTATACATATAACATTCAATTTGAGTTCATTTGATGTTTCAAAATATGAAACTGTATATAAATTATTGTATGCTTTAAACAGCAATACTGGAAGCAAAAACTGTCACTACTGTATAGTTTAACAGTCTGAATATGCTTTCAATCATTTTAAATAATTGTGGGGGGTTGATTTTCAAGGGTAACATATATAGAAAGGTGATTGGGATCTCTTCTAAGAGAATGTGGGGCAAATGTGTAAGAATGTCTTAATCAGGACATTTTGAAGGAAACGGTTTTGCAAGTTTTTGAAAAAAGATGAAATGGTATTAATTGTGTCATTCTTCTATGAAAAATGTGATTAAATAATGTGCATGAAAAGTTGGTATATTTTGCCAGAATTTGAGAGTAGGAAAAACTACTTGTATTTTACTGACCTTCACAGAGCTATGGTGTCTTCAGGAAAAGGATATCTGTATTTTAGGAGGCTTTGATATTCTAGCACAAAGATGAGTCTTCAAAATAGGAGACACCTTTTAAAATAAGGGGACATCTGGCTATCCTAATTGTGTGCTCTGTGATATGTAAATCAAACCAAAGATGACCCCCTGATTCCAGGCATAGTTAAATTTACTGTCTCAGAAGCATTTCATTTAGGTTTAATAAAAGTTATGATGTGCTGATTAAATACCAGCTGATGGCTGAAAGAGTGTTCAGTAAAGTTTATAGGGTTGCAAGCTGTAAATTTTGTTGCCACCTAATTATTTGGTCTGACTTTAGTATCCAGTAACAGAATGCAACACATGCATAACAGAGAAGAGTTGTAGAGATGGGTTGGAAGAATGATCAAGAACATTTAACTTGTATCAAACATGTATCTAATCAGCAAGTAAATGATGGCAAAGACTTCATACTCAATAGCTAGATAAAGTTTTTTTCTTGTTTTTGTTTTCCATATACTGAAAGCATACCTCTGGACTACGCTGTTCTAAGATTTCCTGAACAATACACTAACTACCTAAACCTATGTATGGCTACTCAGAAGAAAGAGCCATCACACCTACATTTCCGTCTAGCAGTAAGTCCGCTCAAATAGAATTGAAATTCTTCCTGAGTAAAGTGTATAGCATTGGGGTAAAGGTTGTCCTTGATTTGCTATCAAAGTAGTACTAACACTTAAAGATTGACCTAACAATTCCAGTTTATTTTGATCCTAGGGAAATGTATTTCTTTTTACCTCACCTTTTACAGGGCCTGCACTACAGGGCAATAACCTATAGGTGTTAAGCCACCATAGTCATCAACTACAAAACATAAAACCAGATACTACAAAATATAAAACCATATACAATTTTAAAAATAACTCCAGCAGATGACATTGTTATAAAACAAATTCTGAAATCATATTTAGGACTTCCTTAAAAATGCAAACTTGATTGATTGATTGATTATGTGCCATCAAGTTGGTGTTGATTCTTATCAACCACACAGACAGACCTGTGTCTGATATGTCCCCAACCGGTCCTTCAGATCTTCCAAAGGTGCAGTCATTGCCATGGTATTTTCAGGAGTCTTCTTCAATGCTAAAGTCAATACTCTTTCTGTCCCACAGAGTCCAACTTTCATTTCCATACAGTAGCAAACTGAAAATTGTTGCCTACACAAATCTGAACTTTGCGGGTATAGAAACATCGTGCCATCTGAATATCTTTTCCAAGGCCTTCATTGCTACTCTACCAAATGCTAGTCTGTGGTGTATTTCTTGACTGCTAGTTCATTTACTGTTGATAGTCAAACCTAAAAGGAAGAAGCTACCCATCACTTCAACATCTTCATTGTTAATTCTAAAGTTGGTTGCTGTCCCTGCTTCATTACTTTGGTCTTCTTTATATTTAATCTTAGTGCCATTTTTTTCACTGTGATTCTTGACTTTCATTACTAGAACTTGCAGATAATTTGCATTTTCAGCTATCAGAGTAGTGTCATCAGCTGGTTATTGATGTTTCTTGCTCCAGTTTTGAAACCATACTCATCTTTTTCCAATCCAGGAAGCCACAGTACCAACAGAAAATGGTTAAACAGACTGGTTCCAGGTCAACAAAGAAGTGAGATAAGGCTGTATATTTTCCCCTTATTTACTCAACGTATATGCTGAATATATACTGGAAAAATCTTAGACAGCCAAGGAAACAAACAAATAGATCACCCCAGAGTTCTTACTTGAGACACATATAGCCAGGCTCAAATTATCCTACTTCAGACACATTATGCACAGACCTAGCTCTCTGGAGAAGGCTCTAATGCTGGGAAAGGTAGAAAGAAAGAGAAGAGGACAACCAGCAGCAAGATGGATGGGCTCAGTTACAGTGGTGATAGGTGCACCATTGAAAGACCTGAAGGGCCAAGTTAGGACAGATCATCATGGATAAAATCATTGTGTTCCATTTTCCAATCACATGCAGAACATCTTGGTTGCATGTTCTGTTGATTTCAGATTGGAATTAACCATAACATACATCAACCTCCTCTTCTTCTGCATCAGTGGTTGGAGCATAGTTTGGATAGCCATCATATTAAAGGGTTGCCTGCAAAAACTAATTGATATTATTTGGTCATTGACTACATTAGACTGCATTTTGTTATATCCTTCCTGTCTAGGAAAACAACATTCTTTCTTTGTTTTTTATTTGTGTGTGTGTGTCTGTGTGTCCTGAGTAGTAAACAATATAATTTTATGATTGAAAGTGTCCAATTCCACTCCATTTCTATTCACTGATGCCTTAGATATCAATAGGTAGTCAGTTCATTTCATCTTCCTCTGTGTTGTTTTCCCATCTTCATGCTTCTTATGTTCCATGTTCCCACTGTAATTCTGTCTTTGCAGATTCAGATGTTCTTTTCCTTCATGGCAACATGAAGGAACTAGATGTCCTGAAGGCTTTAATATACGGTAGCTATATCATAAACACCATTTGTACACCAAAAGATCCTCAGCTCTTCCTCAGCAGCATGTTGAGTGCCATTCAAACTCAGAGGCCCATCATCCAGCACTATATTGTCAGTTATTTTATATTTTCTATTCATGTGCCTCCAGCATCTTCTTATATTGCTGCAGCCCAATATATGTGTCTGCTTATTTAGCTGGGCAGTTGAGATTATATTCATGGCTTGGGTGACCCAATTGGGAGTATATACTGTTGGTATACATTCCCAGCATTCTTTGCTCATCCCTCCTAAAACATCGCCCCAACTATGATAAGGCAGCATAGCAAGATTTGAGGATGAAAAAAAATCAAGAGACAGCAGTGCCGGATTTAGACTTGGTGAGGCCCTAAGCTATATAAAGTTCGGAGGCCCCTTGTTAAAAAGTTACACAAGAAGGTCTCACAAATGTGCATACAAAAACAGGACCTTGGGCTGCCACAAAAAATTGAAAACATACTGTATATATGCCTTTTAATTACATATAAAGCCATTTTAAAACTACACATAAAAATTTGCTACGTAAGATTTTAAAAACTACAGTACACATAAAAGCCACATAAAATTCCAAAAGCCCCCCCTCAAAAAAAAAATTCTGAAATTTTGTGAGGCCCTGAAGATTGTGAGGCCCAAAGCTATAGTTTAAGTTATGCCTAAATACGGCACTGAGAGACAGATATACATAGTTTCATAGGAAGAGGGTTCTCCAGTGACAAGGCCACCATAGAAAGGGCCCTGTTCTCAGGACTCAACCGTATAATAGCACTTGCTGAAGATCCAGAAAGACTGTCTGGATTTCCGTTTGCTTCAGCTTCTGTGAACAGGACAAGTGACAAGAGCAAAGATAAACACCATTACAAGGGTAGTGACATAGCATCTTCTGATGAGAAAGCATCCAAGAGAAAACAGACCTTAAAAGTAGAGATGAAGAAATGTCTTACTTTCATCTCACAAGAGAAATAGGAGAAATCACTTCACTTAATGATTCATGTCAATATGCCATAGGGTTCTTGCAAGAGTCACATACATGAGATGGGCAGCTATATAAATTTAATAAATAAATAAAATAAAGCAACATGTATATATTCAATAGTATAGACTAAAGATCCTTCCAAAGAGCAATTTGTGGATGGGAGCAGCTTCTCTCTATCAGAAAAGGCATAAATGTTGGAAGCTGTTTTGCCTAGGGGCAAATGAAAAATAGGAAATATAATAGAGCTTTAAAAATGCCATAAGGAGTGAAGAGTTATTCCATCCAGTTTCAGGATCACCCAACAGAATGAATTGGCAATAGATTCATGAGAGATTTTTTAAAATGGCTTTTTTTCACACTTTATATACAGTATATAGAAAAATTCATGAGGACATAAATGAGTAATGATAGGAGAACGGAACTTGTGGCCATTTGGGTGCCAGAGATCATCTTTGGCCTCTGAATGGTATGCTAAGTTCAGTGCAAGACCAGTGCAAAGAAATGACAGAAACAAGACAAACAATGAATTTGCTTTATTTTAAACTAAAATTAGAATTATAGATTACTGATCTTACTCCCCGCATATTTAACAAATTCTTCCTTCTGTCATATTAAAAATTATAATTTTGTGGTAATTTTATGCACCACCTGTGACTTTCTACTCTATGTTTGTCAGCTTCTCCAAACTATCTTGGTAGCCTATTTTAAAGAGAGAATTATAAACTGGACTCAAGACTGGACAATCCACAGGTGTCCCCCAGCACCAATTTTGCATCCCATAGAGCACCCTCAGAAACAACACAAAATTCATCTTACTTTTATTCACCCCTTGGTGATGTTATCATATTACTGAAAATCCGCCAGATCAGCAGAGGGGAGTTAGCGTGCCTCCTCCTCCTCAAGAAGCCCTAGTTGGACCTGACTCTTCTGGACAATTTTCATCCAGTCTTTAACCTTCCCTTTTGAGGGAAGGTTGTGGAGAAGGTTGTTGCACATCAGCTCCAGATAACTCTGGAAGAAGCGGATTATCTGGACGCCTTCCAGTCAGGATTCAGGCCTGGGTGTGGGACCAAGACACCATTGATCGCACTTTTGGATGACCTCTACTAGATGGAGGTAGTGCTCCGTCCTTGCTTTTCTTGACATCTCAGTGGCTTTCAATACCATTGATCATGGTATCGTTCTGGACTGGCTTTTGGGGGTTGGGGGTGGGTGATACTGTCTTGTGCTGGTTCTCTTCTTTCCTCTAGGGCTGGTTCCAATCAGTGTTGATGGAGGAAGAGGTTTAGTTTGCAACTCCTGCTTTGAGGGTTGCCACAGGGCTCAATACTTTCTTCTCTTCTGTTTAACATCTACATGAAACTGCTGGGTGAGATCATCCAATGTTTTGTGGTGAGGTATCATCAGTATGTGGATGATCTGTCATCATCAGTATGTGGATGATTCATTCAGTCGCTTCCGACTCTTTGTGACTTCATGGACCAGCCCACACCAGAGCTTCCTGTCGGCCGTCACCATCCCAAGCTCCCCCAACGTCAAGTCCGTCACCTCCAGAATATCATCCATCCATCTTGCCCATGGTCACCCCTTCTTCCTTTTCCCTTCCACTTTCCCTAGCATCAGCATCTTCTCCAGGGTATCCTGTCTTCTCATTATGTGGCCAAAGTACTTCAGTTTTGCCTTTAATATCATTCCCTCAGGTGAGCAGTCTGGCTTTATTTTATTTCCTGGAGTATGGACTGGTTTGATCTTCTTGCAGTCCAAGGCACTCTCAGAATTTTCCTCCAACACCACAGTTCAAAAGCATCTATCTTCCTTCACTCAGCCTTCCTTATGGTCCAGCTCTCGCAGCCATAGGTTACTACGGGGATTACCATTGCTTTAACTATGCGGACCTTTGTTGTCAGTGTGATGTCTCTGCTCTTAACTATTTTATCAAGATTTGTCACTGCTCTCCTCCCAAGAAGTAGACGTCTTCTGATTTCCTGGCTGCAGTCAGCATCTGCAGTAATCTTTGCGCCTAGAAATACAAAGTCTGTCACTGCCTCCACTTTTTCTCTCTCTATTTGCCAGTTATCAATCAAGCTGGTTGCCATAATCTTGGTTTTTTTGAGGTTTAACTGCAACCCAGCTTTTGCACTTTCTTCTTTCACCTTCATCATAAGGCTCCTCAGCTCCTCCTCACTTTCAGCCATCAAAGTGGTATCATCTGCATATCTGAGATTGTTAGTTTCTTCCAGCAATTTTAACTCCAGCCTTAGAATCATCAAGCCCAGCATGTCGCATGATGTGTTCTGCATACAGGTTGAATAGGAAGGGTGAGAGTATACAACCCTGCCATACTCCTTTCCCAATCTTAAACCAGTATGTTGTTCCATGGTCTGTTCTTACCGTTGCTACTTGGTCGTTATACAGATTCCTCAGGAGGCAGACAAGATGACTTGGTATCCCATACCACCAAGAACTTGCCACAATTTGTTATGATCCACATAGTCAAAGGCTTTAGAATAGTCAATAAAACAAAAATAGATGTTTTTCTGAAACTCCCTGGCTTTCTCCATTATTCAGCGGATATTGGCAATTTGGTCTCTAGTTTCTCTGCCTTTTCTAAACCCAGCTTGTACATCTGGCAATTCTCGCTCCATGAATTGCTGGAGTCTACCTTGCAAGATCTTGAGCATTACCTTACTGGCATGTGAAATAAGTGCCACTGTTCGATAGTTTGAACATTCTTTAGTGTTTCCCTTTTTTGGTATGGGGATATAAGTTTATTTTTTTCCAATCTGATGGCCATTCTTATGTTTTCCAAATTTGCTGGCATATGGCATGCATCACCTTGACAGCATCATCTTGCAAGATTTTAAACAGTTCAGCTGGGATACCGTCATCTCCTGCTGCCTTGTTATTAGCAATGCTTCTTAAGGCCCATTCAACCTCACTCTTCAGGATGTCTGGCTCTAACTCACTGACCACGCCGTCAAAGCAATCCCCGATATTATTATCCTTCCTATACAGATCCATATATTCTTGCCACCTTTTCTTGGTCTCTTCTGCTTCTGTTAGGTCCTTGCCATCTTTGTTTTTGATCATACCCATTTTTGCCTGGAATTTACCTCCGATGTTTCTGGAAGAGGTCTCTTGTCCTTTCTGTTTCTGTTTCTGGAAGAGGTCTCTTGTCTGTTTCTGTTTCTGTTTCTGTTTCTGGAAGAGGTCTCTTGTCCTTCCTATTCTATTGTCTTCTTCCACTTCCGCACATTGCTTGTTTAAAAATAATTCCTTATCTCTTCTGGCTAACCTCTGGAATTTTGCATTTAATTGGGCATATCTCCCCCTCTCACTGTTGCCTTTTGCTTTCCTTCTTTCGTGGGCTACTTCCAGTGTCTCAGCAGACAGCCATCTTGCCTTCTTGGTTTTCTTTTTCTTTGGGACGTTTTTTGTTGCCGCCTCCTGAACAAATGTGGATGATACCCAGCTTCATCTCTCTACCCCAGGTTGTCTGAGTGGTGCCGTGGCAGTCTTGGTGTCTTGGTGTCTGGAGGCAGAGAGTTTCTCCCAGAGATCAGACTTGTCCCAACCCCGCTGGCCTTTTGTAAGGCCTAGAAGACCTGGTTTTGTCATTGAGCCTTTGAGTAATCTTTGCGCCTAGAAATACAAAGTCTGTCACTGCCTCCACTTTTTCTCCCTCTATTTGCCAGTCATCAATCAAGCTCGTTGCCATAATCTTGGTTTTTTTGAGGTTATCCACAAAGTAATACACGGAGTAATATGTGCATTTGTTACTGGAAAAAGATATAGGAAAGCTGAAAAATTAGGAAGTTGATTGGCCAGTGATGTTGATGAACACAAAGAATGAGACAGACATGTGACTTTTTGTCTTATATTGACTGGCAAAGGTAGGTAACATTGCCCTCTATCTTGGTTAACTAAGATACTGACAGAACACAAACAATCATGACATATTACTATTCATGTTTCCTGATAGAAGACCATCTTACTATTTGGGAATCACTGGTAGGCAAATTTTGTTTATAGCTGTGAGTCCCATTTGATCTTAATTATGCAAACAACTTGAAAGAATAAAAATGCCTTCCTTTAGTTCTGCTGCCAAAGGTGCAACGTAATCGTTTTCTCATTCTCTCTTTCTCAAAGCAATCGGCCATTTAAATGTATATGTATAGAGAAACCGAAAATCCTGAAAAAAATGCCTTTTGGGGTTTTTTTTAACAGAATAAAAATACTGATCCATATTTCAGATATGGCTTCTCCATGAAGGGGGCCTGGGGCAATTATATTATGCCCTTCATTTAAAAAAATATGATAAATGAATAGTTTTGAATGATTTTGGTCTCAACTTCATTCACAGGATTTCTATCAGCACATTCCAAATCATAGGCTTAAGTAGCCTGATTTAATACATCATTTTCCATAGTTTCCATTATCAATTTTCTGTTAATTAGTTCAACTGCCCTAGCACCAAGCCCCACAGAAATAATAGCAAGGATTCTATGGGCAATGGGCATCCTGGATGAAAAATGTAATGTGGTCCAGTCAGTTTGTCAAGCCCTTGTTTAATAGAACTCAAAATAATTGTGCTGTTGTTTGACAGGTAGTAAAATTCATAGTGGTCTATTAAATCAATACTAGTATAATGCAGAACACTGAAGATTAAAAACAGGCAGCTAGTTCAGAAAGAGAAGCCACTGGCAAGATTCCTCTAGAGTGCCTAATGGATTTGATTTGTGGGAAGGTAGGCTGATGTGTGCAAGAAAGAAGAGATATAGTCAAGAAGACAAGAATTAAAAAGAGGATCGGCAAAGGAGCAGTAAGAAGAGCAGAGAAGAAGCTGAAGTGATAAGAAAAAAACAAGAGGTGGCCAAGGCAGAAAGAGTTGGCTCATGTACACAAGAACTAGCTTTTTCATTGCTGTTCCAGGACTATTTTCCAGGACTATTGTGATGAAATGCCTCTAAATCAGGGAATGGCACAGCCATTTCTATCAATTTAGGATACCACCTATCAATTATTAGATTAAAGGAGTGAAATCATGACCTTTCTATCTTTCTTTTCACCATGATGCAAGAGAGGACCAATTGTACTTGTATTCTGTTCTTGCCGTATGTCCGAAGTAAATATATTTATATGAACCACCACATTTTAAATCATAAGCTGAAACTAAGGCCAGGGAGGAACTAAGGAGTCAAGTGATAGAAGAACTCATTCCACTGCAGGAAGTAAGAGTCCATCTGGACAATTTAAGAGGGGCCTTAAGTAGTGTGGACCTTGAATCCTCCTTTAGATGATGGATAGGTTTCATTCTGCTCATGTTAGTTGTGCAAGAAGTGACTGATCACTATTTATGCACATATAAGATCTCTTTTTTTAGCCACCTCTTCTTTCCTACTCTCTGGGGTCACTGAGGGGTCAGCACGTGTTTACAGTGCATTGTGAATTCTCACCAACTCTCATCAAAGGCATTGACTCCAATATAATAATAATGGGGTGAGAGCCATACTAAACCTAAAGCTAAATTTGACTTGAATACAGAAAGATTGGTATAGGAAGAAGTCACTGATCACTAGACAGGTAACACTTAAGTCAGTGCTTTCCAAACTGCCGCCGTTGGCGACACACCAACGGTGGCAGTGGCGGTGGCGCAGTGGCACGCGCGGTGGCGGCTCAGCGGCGGTGGCGTGCACGGCGGTGGCGGCGGCCTTGTGTTTTCCGCTAAAACGTGGAAGCGCTGATGGCACACCACATGTCGCTTCTGCCTCTGCCATACACACCACCACCTCACGCGCCCCCGCCGTGCACGTCCACTTCCGGGTTGTGTCGCGACATACTAAACTGTGCCTCATGACAAACTAAAGTGTCGCGACACACAGTTTGGAAAGCTATGACTTAAGTAGTAATTGGCTGACTAGAGATGCTGCTTCAAATCATTGTAGCCAAGCAATCCATGCCATTAAAAATAAGCATCAGTATCATAAACTGAGTTTAGAAGCTTTTTTTTTTTTTTTTTTGCCTTCAAGTCAGACTTGATATGGGCAGCTACATGGACAATTCCACACAGCTTTTTGTGGCAATGTTTTCAAAAATAGTTTGGCCTTGCCTTTTTCCCAGGGCTGAGAGAAAATTATTAACCCAAAGTTACCCAGTTAACTTCCATGCCTAAGCAAGATTAAAACTCAGGTTTCCCCATTTCTAGTCACCTTAACCGTTCCTAGTCTAGTGGTCCACTAGACCAAATTGGCTCTCTAAAAACTAATAGGCATCTAATATAACTCTTTAAGTAACAGTGTTACTGTGTTATTATGGCTAGCTGGCAGACAAGTTCTACAGTTCAAAGCTTCTTAATAGTCTTAGGACAGACCCATGTATTGCATGTTACAATAATCTGATATGGAGTATTACCAGAACATGGACAACCATAGTTGAACTACCCCAACTTAAAAAGAATCAGATTAACAAACTAGCTAAAACTGAATAAAGACTTGAAGCCATCAAAGTCATCTAAGCTTCCAGAAACAGCACTGAGTGGAGAATTATCTTCAAATCATGTATCTGTTCTTTCCTCAGAAAAGTAATATCATCTAGAACTGGATACCCATTTAATTCTGGAATGTAAGAAGTTACTGAAGTGTTTTTATTTTGCCAATATTCCTCCTACATTTACTGGCTCCAGATATTAGTAAAGCACCTGCACAATTTCACCTGACTCAGATAAAAGAAGAGCTAATGCTAAATGTCATCAGTATTTTATGGCACTTTTCTCAGATCCTTTGGTGACTTCACTTAATGCTTTACTTATGTTAAAATTACTGGAAATATTTCTGTTAATCATGAACATCAATGTGCACTTTCATTTTGAGACTTACTAGTGAATAAGATGTTTTTCATGTACCATTGTGTAAAGCAGTATGATGCATATCCAGGTTGGTTATATTATATTCTGTTATACTGCTATCATACACTCAAGCTTACATTTTGATAGTGGATGCAAAATTCATCATCCTGAGATTCTTAGCTTTCAATTTTAATTGGAGGAAAGTTTCTGGTTCTTACAGTAACATAAATAGGTTTGAAAGTTTCCAGGCAACATAGTTTCACTGTCATAAATTGCCATGAATAGCTTTTTACCCTTCCTCATGACTAGTGAAAACAAATTACAGTAAGAGGCAATATAAAGCATAATCTGTATAGGTCAGATGATTCCAATTTTTCTTAGCACAGATTTGTTATTTATTGTAGAGTTCTGATATAGCAAATGAACAGTTTTAAGAGAAGGTCAAATTACCTTTGGGGACAATACTGTTCTTCTGATCAAGCTAAAGTTTCGTGCTCAGCATCTTTATTCTTCACAAGTAAGAGCAAGTGCATCAGAAGCTGAAGTCTTAAATATGTAGGAACTGAGAGGAGGCAAAGGCAAGGCGATTGTCTGCCAACAGTAGGACAACTTTTTCCCAGTCTGGTAGTTTAACACATCAAGAAGACACCACATTGTTGGTTAAAAAATATTATTGTTGTTATTGTTAAATTAATAGAACAGCAATATATATATAAAAAAAACAGCATAAAATGATATAAAGCTACAGAAATACAAATACAATTATTGTGCTAATAATACACAAAGTGATAAAATAGAGTTCATAAAATATAAGTAATATAACATGATTAACAATAATTAGAATAGAAGTTAAATTATGTATTTAAACATTTTAAACAATAATCAATGAAAGAAAAATACAAATGCATACAGCATTAAAAAAGCAATACAACCCTCACATTCATAAGCATAGGGTAAAAGAAAAAAAAAAGGAAAGAGAAAAGGTCTGGAAAATATGTATAAACAGAACAACTCTAAAAACTTTGACCATATTATTCAAAAGTCTTCTTCCTTGCCCCAGGGTCAAAAAAAGACTAATACAAATCATGGCAAACAACACATATAAATAATCCATTACTACAAATCAGGTATACATTTCTCCTTCTAGTGTTGTATAATAATTCTCTTAGCCAAACCACCTCCCCCCCCCCCAATTTGTAACTCTTGAAATCTTGGTAAATGCCTAATAATGGGGACATACTGTAATCAAGAAGAACATAGGCTTCTTTAACATACAGCAATTGATCCAGAGTCATATTAACAATCCTGTGAATGGCAACCCAAAACACAACAATAGGAAAAGACCAAACCATATGGGTTAATGTTCCAACTCCATAGTTACACCCACAATGTAATTGTAACCAATTCTTCTGGAACATTCACCAAAGGGTTCAGAATACATAAAGCAATTTTGTTGTTATTATTTTAATCTCATTTTAACATCATAGGATACTAATTTCATGTTGTTTAATACAATCTTCAATTCGTTTATCAAGACAGGATGTTAAACTTTTATTTATATTATTTATATTCATGTAAATAACTATAATATAATATAATATAATATAATATAATATAATATAATAATATAAATATATATAAAAATATATATTATATTATATTATGACGGCCGACAGAAAGCTCTGGCGTGGACTGGTCCATGAAGTCACGAAGAGTCGGAAACGACTGAACGAATAAACAACAATATTATATTATATTATATTATATTATATTATATTATATTATATTATATTATATTATAATATAATATTATATTATATTATTATATTATATTATAACTATAAGGTTATAATCTCCAGCAAAGGAGATCGTTACCTTGTCGTGGTGCTGGAGCTTGAGCACCTCAATGAAACCATGAGCTAAACCGTGAAGGGACACCCAAGACGGGAAGGTCGTGGCAGAGAGGTCAGACTAAATATGATCCCTGGGGAAGGTAATGGCAACCCACCCCAGTATTCTTGCCGTGAAAACTAAATGGATCAGTACAACCAAAGATATGTCGGTATACCATCGGAAGATGGGACTCCCAGGTCGGAAGATGGTCAAAATGCTACTGGGGAGGAACAGAGGATACGTTCAACTAGCCCCAGACGTGAAAACGCAGCTAGCTCAAAGCCGAAAGGACGGCTAGCGGCCGACGGTGCTGGTGGTGAACGACGAATCCGATGTTCTAAAGATCAACACGCCATAGGAACCTGGAATGTAAGATCTATGAGCCAGGGCAAATTGGATGTGGTTATTGGTGAGATGTCAAGATTAAATATAGACATTTTAGGTGTCAGTGAACTGAAATGGACTGGGATGGGCCACTTCACATCAGATGACCACCAGATCTACTACTGTGGACAAGAGGACCACAGAAGAAATGGAGTAGCCTTCATAATTAATAATAAAGTGGCTAAAGCAGTGCTTGGATACAATCCAAAAAACGATAGAATGATCTCAATTCGAATTCAGGGTAAGCCATTTAACATCACAGTGATCCAAATATACGCCCCAACCACAGATGCTGAAGAAGCAGAAGTAGATCAGTTCTATGAGGATCTGCAGCACCTACTGGATAATACACCAAAAAGAGATGTTATTTTCATTACAGGAGACTGGAATGCTAAGGTGGGTAGTCAGACGACACCTGGAATTACAGGCAAGCATGGTCTGGGAGAACAAAATGAAGCAGGACATAGGCTGATAGAATTTTGCCAAGACAACTCACTGTGCATAACAAACACTCTCTTCCAACAACCTAAAAGACGACTTTATACATGGACTTCACCAGATGGTCGACACCGAAATCAGATTGACTACATCCTTTGCAGCCAAAGGTGGCGGACATCTATACAGTCGGTAAAAACAAGACCTGGAGCTGACTGTAGTTCAGATCACGAACTTCTTATTGCAAAATTTAGAATCAGACTAAAGAGAATAGGGAAGACCCACAGATCAGTTAGATATGAGCTCACTAATATTCCTAAGGAATATGCAGTGGAGGTGAAGAATAGATTTAAGGGACTAGATTTAATAGATAGGGTCCCAGAAGAACTATGGACAGAAGTTCGCAACATTGTTCAGGAGGCGGCAACAAAAAACATCCCAAAGAAAAAGAAAACCAAGAAGGCAAGATGGCTGTCTGCTGAAACACTGGAAGTAGCCCAAGAAAGAAGGAAAGCAAAAGGCAATAGTGATAGGGGGAGATATGCCCAATTAAATGCAAAATTCCAGAGGTTAGCCAGAAGAGATAAGGAATTATTTTTAAACAAGCAATGTGCGGAAGTGGAAGAAGACAATAGGATAGGAAGGACAAGAGACCTCTTCTAGAAAATTAGAAACATCGGAGGTAAATTCCAGGCAAAAATGGGTATGATCAAAAACAAAGATGGTAAGGACCTAACAGAAGCAGAAGAGATCAAGAAAAGGTGGCAAGAATATACGGAAGATCTGTATAGGAAGGATAATAATATTGGAGATAGCTTTGACGGTGTGGTCAGTGAGTTAGAGCCAGACATCCTGAAGAGTGAGGTTGAATGGGCCTTAAGAAGCATTGCTAATAACAAGGCAGCAGGAGACGACGGTATCCCAGCTGAACTGTTTAAAATCTTGCAAGATGATGCTGTCAAGGTGATGCATGCCATATGCCAGCAAATTTGGAAAACACAAGAATGGCCATCAGATTGGAAAAAATCAACTTATATCCCCATACCAAAAAAGGGAAGCACTAAAGAATGTTCAAACTATCAAACAGTGGCACTTATTTCACATGCCAGTAAGGTAATGCTCAAGATCTTGCAAGGTAGACTCCAGCAATTCATGGAGCGAGAATTGCCAGATGTACAAGCTGGGTTTAGAAAAGGCAGAGGAACTAGAGACCAAATTGCCAATATCCGCTGGATAATGGAAAAAGCCAGGGAATTTCAGAAAAACATCTATTTCTGTTTTATTGACTATTCTAAAGCCTTTGACTGTGTGGATCATAACAAATTGTGGCAAGTTCTTGGTGGTATGGGGATACCACGTCATCTTGTCTGCCTCCTGAGGAATCTGTATAATGACCAAGTAGCAACGGTAAGAACAGAGCACGGAACAACGGACTGGTTTAAGATTGGGAAAGGAGTACGGCAGGGTTGTATACTCTCACCCTACCTATTCAACCTGTACGCAGAACACATCATGCGACATGCTGGGCTTGAGGAATCCAAGGCTGGAGTTAAAATCGCTGGAAGAAACATTAACAATCTCAGATATGCAGATGATACCACTTTGATGGCTGAAAGCGAGGAGGAGTTGAGGAGCCTTATGACGAAGGTGAAAGAAGAAAGTGCAAAAGCTGGGCTGCAGTTAAACCTCAAAAAAACCAAGATTATGGCAACGAGCTTGATTGATGACTGGCAAATAGAGGGAGAAAAAGTGGAGGCAGTGACAGACTTTGTATTTCTAGGCGCAAAAATCACTGCAGACGCTGACTGCAGCCAGGAAATCAGAAGACGTCTACTTCTTGGGAGGAGAGCAATGGCAAATCTTGATAAAATAGTTAAGAGCAGAGACATCACACTGACAACAAAGGTCCGCATAGTTAAAGCAATGGTATTCCCTGTAATAACCTATGGCTGCGAGAGCTGGACCATAAGGAAGGCTGAGCGAAGGAAGATAGATGCTTTTGAACTGTGGTGTTGGAGGAAAATTCTGAGAGTGCCTTGGACTGCAAAAAAATCAAACCAGTCCATACTCCAGGAAATCAAGCCAGACTGCTCACTTGAGGGAATGATATTAAAGGCAAAACTGAAGTACTTTGGCCACATAATGAGAAGACAGGATACCCTGGAGAAGAAGCTGATGCTAGGAAAAGTGGAAGGCAAAAGGAAGAGGGGCCGACCAAGGGCAAGATGGATGGATGGTATTCTGGAGGTGACGGACTCAACCATTGGGGAGCTGGGGATGGTGACGGCCGACAGAAAGCTCTGGCGTGGACTGGTCCATGAAGTCACGAAGAGTCGGAAACGACTGAACGAATAAACAACAATAAGGTTATAATAACTATATATATATAACTATAAGGGGGCGCGATGGCTCAGTGGTTAAGATGCCAGGCTTGTCGATCAGAAGGTCAGTGATTCGAGACCCGAGCGCCGTGTGATGAAGTGAGCTCCTGCACTCACCCCAGCTCTTGCCAACCTAGCAATTCGAAAGCATGCAAATGCAAGTAGATGAATAGGTACCACTTCCGTGGGATGGTAACAGCGTTCCACGTGCGTCATGCCGGCCACATGACTGCGGAAGCGTCTCCGGACAGCGCTGGCTCTTCGGCTAAGAAACGGAGACGAGCACCGCCCCCTAGAGTCGGACACGACTGTGCAGGGGAAAACCTTTACCTTTACCTTAAATAACTATACCAATTTCATCAACTTCCTTTGGCTTTCTGTAAAGAAATTTTACTAGTTTAGGAGCCACAGACAATTCTAACCACCGTGGAACTTCCAAAGCAGTGATCACATCTGGATTAAATAAATCAAATAACAAACGCTTAAATTGCATATACTATCCAGAATCAGTTGGTGATAAATCAAACTTAATGTTAATTCTGCAAAAGTTTTAAAGAAGGCATTGTCAGAACTAAGCTGAAGTACATCCAAAATAATGCTACTAAGTGTGCTTGCTTACATTCATGCCATAGTCACCTCATGGCTTGACTACTACAATGTGCTCTACATGGGGCTGCCCTTGAAGACCACCTATAAGCTTCAGAATGCAGCGGCACAGGAAGTGATGGGCATGCCTCATGGTGCCCATGTAACACCTCTGCTTCACAAGCTGCACTGGTTGCCAGTTTGCTTCCAGGTGTGATTCAAGGTGCTGGTTGCTACCTAAAAGCCATACATGGCATAGGTCCTGAATACTTGGGGGATAGCCTATCTCCCATAGTATCTGCCCAGCCAGTCCAATCTGACAGGGTTGGCACACTCTGGGTTCCTTTGATTAAACAATGTCATCTATCAGGACCCCAGAAGCGCACCTTCTCTTTAGTACCATCTACTCTCTGGAATGAAGTTCCTCCCAAGATTCAAATGGTCCCCACCCTACTGGTATCCCTAAGGACCTGGCTCTTTACCCAGACCTTTGGCAAGCATGATTTAAGCCCCTTTTCTTCTTTTTCTTTGTTCCCACCTGGGTTTGTATTCTCTGCCATTTTTGTTCACTTTGCCTTGTTTTTGTGTTTTTTGTGTTGTTTCCTTTTTTTAAAATGTTTTTAACAATTTGTGAACTGCCCAGAGTTCCTGGGAGTCAGGCAGCATATACATTTAATAGATTATATTATTATTATTATTATTATTATTATTATTATTATTATTAATGTATGTTTGTTACATTTACAGTATGTACTGTAAATTGAACACACATATCCCATATGCAGGATCTTGCGATGTCAGACCATGAGCACTAAAGGGAAAACTGATATCCCCAAATTGGGCTATTTTGCTTCTGAAATTTGGTGGAACAATCTCAGGATGCTGGAGGGGGCTTCCAATGGGGTATTGGGAAATGATATTCAGCCCATGGACTGCAGTTGGCCCAATCCTGTTTATCTTCCTTGCCCCCTCTTCAGTGAAATGAAAATAGCTGTGTCTTTCCTTGTGAAAAAAAATTAATAAACATGGCAAAAATAGCATTCAATAGCCTTAATCCTATAAAATACTCTTTTCAGAAGACAGAAATCATAGAATTGGAAAAGAGAAGGTACACTGTAAATCTGCTACAGCCAAATGGAAAATACTGGAATCTCAAATTAAACATAAAGTCATCAATGTAGAATTACTTAATATTCTTCCATTATATTGGTTAAAACTCTTTCAGTATGTAATCTGAATAATGGATATTATCTAACTTTAATTTAATTGTATTTATTTTAGGGGGATAAAGAACATACAGTAGATAAGTGGGAGGAGTCTACCTTTCAGAAGCAATGGATTCCACTAGCAAACTCATGTGTACAAGTCTTCAAGAATCACAGGCTTATTTTAACAAATACATAGAAACCAGTAACTCAAGCTGGTACAATGATAAGGAATTGTCATGGTAACTGGATATTATACTGTAGAAGGTGCAGCTTCAGGGACCTTGTATCTGATTCACTTGCATTCAACATGTGATGTGAGGGTGCGACTGCCATCTACTGCCTAAGGAAGAGTCAGTCTAGCACATGTGCCTTCTTCCACATTAATGCTATTGCTGTTGTTGAAATATTTCAATCCAATTTGAAGTTTTAAAGTATTATTTTTAAAAATGTCCACCTGTATGAACCAACCAATTGAATAGGCACATCAATTCCCACCATGAGAAAACCTGGATAGTACCTGCTCACCATGTAGCTACTGTATTAAAGATGAGGAGCCTGTCAGAAAAAAAATAAATTATCACCCTAATTAAGCACCACAAACATACATGGACTCAACTGCTATGAAAGAGTTAAGCACTTTAAGCCCTCTGACTGAATGGATAATCCAGTCTGTTTCAGGATTTTCCATATTTGTTTTTAATTATAATTTCAAGTTCTTACAAAGAAAAAAGTATGGACAGTTATTTTTTTAAAAAACTCACCCATTCTGCTACTAATAATAATCCTCAATCTAAGGTAAATTGGCTTATTCATTAATCTGTAAAACTAAAGGAATCTAGAATAGATTTAAAGAATATCACAGGTATTTTAAGGTTGGATACTTGGAACAAAAGTATTTTACTCTCAGCCCACATCTGAGTTACAACTCTTGGTTCCCTGAGACGGTGTCTTGAAGGCCATAGGATGTTTTAGATGTCCCCCTTCAAGGAGAGAGAGCTCCAGCTTCTGAAACATCTTGTTTCCAGTGGAAGTCTCTTCCTGATCTTAGAAAACTGATAATAGAAGGTGGCAGAAGAAAGCATGCTAGAGAGGACCAGGGAGCATGACAGCAGAAACCATGCATCCTCTAAATTCAGGACCTTTCTCATTCCCTGACTTCCCCTCTTCTCCCAAGAACCAGCTTGTTTTCTCTAGCCCCTGTGGAGCTGGTATAAATAACTTCCTTCCATATGTTATGTTATGTTATGTTATGTTATGTTATGTTATGTTATGTTATGTTATGTTATGTTATGTTATGTTATGTTATTTAAATTTATTGGCCACCAAACTCCAATGGACTCTGGGCGACGCACAAAACTAAAAAAAAGACATAAAAACAGCAAAAAATATTAAATATATGGGGGAGGGGGTTCATCTAAATACACACACACACGCTAACCCAGTCCTCTCTCAGTTTTACTCTGCAAGCAGAGGCTCAGATTTTTGGATATGATAGTTTGTGCATCTTCACATCTGTCACTAGATATATTTGGTCTGCCCATTCTTAAATGTCCTGAAAGACAGTCAATTGTCAAAGTATGGCACTATTTTACTAATGTTATTAAGAAATGAGATTAATTGAAGAGATCTTCAAAATGTTATCCAACCACAAACCCAAACAAGTACTATAGAATTATTTGTTGGTGAGAACTATCCATCAGATTCAGTGTTTGCTACCTTCTTTGTCTCTGAATTGAAACAAATAATTTTGCTTTGTTCTGATTATACCCATTTACAATGGGACTTCTCCAGTAAAAAAAAATCATTTCTATGATGATTTTCCAGGATTGTGGGTGGGTGGGTGGATGATAGATAGATAGATAGATAGATAGATAGATAGATAGATAGATAGATAGATAGATAGATAGATAAAGCTGGATTCTAATATACTTAGCCAGACCAGTAGTGTTTCTGACTTAGCACTGTGTCTTCAGATTGACAATGGTTCTCCATGGTCTTAGATCTTTTCTAGTCCTCCTATCCAACAACCTCCAACTAGAGACTGATCCTGGAGCCTTCTATGTGCATAGCATGTGGTGGACTTTCTCATATGATCATAACAACAGATCAACCAAATATATTTAGTCTAAATGATGGCCCATGCTATCCACATCTAGAAACTTGTGAATCAATATAAAAATTAATATTCATTTTATTGGCCATGTTATTAGTGCTTTATTCCACCTGGACACTTTTTTTACAGATTACTTTGGAAGATTCACAATGATGTTCTTGTTATATAAATTTATGCAACACATTTTAACATACACTTCCCTGATGTCAGCTATTAAAATCTAAATACTTTTTGTTGTACATATCTTTCAGGAACCTACATTCATTTTCAGACACATCTCTCAGAAATGGATTTTTGTGCAGATTTTTGACCAGACAAAAAAGAATATTAATGAATTCCATTGCTGCAGCAGAATAATTTCTGGCAGATCTTACAAATCCATTTGCACATATCCAGCCAATCCCATTGCCAACAAGCAGGTCAAAAGTTTTAGAGAAAACTCTTTGATTTGTCATTTTTAGTGCTGCCTTGTCAGATCCCATGAAGATCTTAGTCCTGAAGACCTAATATCTAGAATTTATCAAGACTTTCAGAATTAGGACCAATGGTTGGGAGAAAGTCCCCACTACAATGAGTATACGCATGGATGAGGGTGGTCTGTATACCGTGCATACTCCCTTATATTTCTTTTATATTTTCAAACTATACTTTCCTTCTTTAAAAAGGAGAAAATGCACATATATAAGGATCAATTATTTAATCTTCTGTAATTAATCATTTTTATTCAGTACAATTATATATTCTTCTTCATGACCTAATTCAGATGTCTTTTTAGAGATCTACATTGATCTTGTTCACAAAGTTGATAAGTCTCCTTTGCCAGTCATGTCCTTGCTCTCTATAGATCCACACTGGACCACAAAGGACCACCTATTGATGGTTGGGAGCTGCACTTAATGGGGTGGGGAGGGAGGAGGCAGTGGGTGAGACAACATTGTAAAATGTATTGAGCCTCGTCATGCACGTGTTTAGGACTGAGTTTTCCTTTTTTTCCCTTTTGGTGGATAAGTAGCGGGTGCAGGATTGTTTTTTTAAAAAAATATGCTAATCCCATTTTAGGACTTACATTACAGTTTCATAAGTTTCCTATCTCAAAAATCCAGAAAACCATGGAGCCAATCTTTGGGGACAGTGGTCAGAAGGGCCATGGAAAAAGAGGCTCAGGTCTGCAGTTGGGGCTGCCTATAAAAGCATGATCTATTCAGTTGTGTCCTGTTCATGTAAACTGAAATCATGCACCCAATTCTCCAGATAAAAACTGGGCACTTATCACACAATGCTAGCTTACATGCTAGGATCATACATGCATTGGATAGGTTATTCTTTCATGATCCTGGAGAAAATCTATATACGTGGTCACTAAGAGTCGATACCAACCCGATGGCACATAACCAATCATTTCATGAACAAGAGAACCAGTTTTGGTATGCAACCCAGTTCAAGCTTTTGAAGTGTCAAAGTGGCCTTCTGTATGATCACATAAGAGAAAGTGAGAATGCCCTTCTTCTTCCAGACTGAGGCAGCCAGATCCTTTCCCTTTCTGCAGCTAATCCAGCTGAAGTAAAAGTTGCAGTTTCAATAGCTATGCTGGCATCTTATTGGAAATAAACAAGGTAAATTACCATTTTAAAAAATTCTTGTCAGTAGGGAGCAAAACTGGAATTAAATATTTTACAGATATTTGTCAGAACTGTATAAATGTACTCTATATGTATTTAATGCATGTTGAATTACAGTTCAGAGAGACATGAATCAATGTGTTTATTTTTTTTTATTTGTTTAGCTAGTGGAAATTAATTGAAAGAGCATGCATATGCCAGCTTTTTTCCCCCTCCACAAATCTGTTATGCTAATTCTTCAAACTATATTGTGTACTTGGAGAAGTTCAAAGAGTAATTTTTAGGTTTTTAAATTTCCTTTGAAATAGAAAATAGGGTGCCTTCCCCCACCCCAACAGCACAACTCCCATGTTTAAAATTCAGCTACAACAAATTTTAGAAATTTAGTACATGAATGCATTTTCTCTCCTTGGTTGCCTACAACTCTGAATTATATTGCTTTAAGCATTACTACTGTCAACTGAAAATTTCTCATCTGCTCTAGGTGTCCTTTAACTACTTGTTAAATATGACTCATATAAGGAACCCAATCCTGATAATTAAAATCCAAAAGCAATTAGCCTTTTGTTTTTTTCACTGAAAATTTTGACTCAAAACTAAATGAGTACCAAGAAACAAAACCTAAGCCTAGGCAAAAGTCCAGATGCCTAAATCATGTCCTGATTGAGTAGATCAACAACATCGCCAAACAGCTTTGCTTATAGAAGTACTTGATTAAGTGTTCTGCTACACTGCCAGTCCTGATCAGAATGTAGTCATGAAAGGGATGAAAAACAGTTCAGGAAAACTGGGTCTGTAATTTTGGGTACTTTCGGATGGCCAGTTCCTAACACCATCAGCCAAAAGCAAATGTGAGCAAATTTGTTCAGGCCAAGGGATGCAGACTTTGTGAGCATCCTAAGGACCTCACTTCAAAAATGAGGAGGCCAAGACAACATTCCAATTTGTTTTTAATTGTATTTTAAGTAAATGTAATTAATATTGTCTCTTTACATTAATTTAATAATTCTCTTCTTCTGGGATATTAAAAATTATAATTTAATGGGAACTTTTGGAAGAGTGTTATGGGTTTTATCTCTTCAACAGAACCAGTGCAGCATTCAATCTTTTCCTCCTAGCTGGATTTTTGTAGTAAGAAAAGGTGGGGGAGTGAGAGAGTGGTGGGAAACTATAATAAATATATAAATGGAAGGCAAAATAATCTCAAAACACATATATGTATAATTCTATATTGGAGGCAGAACAATTGCATATTAAAAGCCTCACTGGAAATACCTTTTGGGTAGAGTTCAGAGCGAAATGAAGTGTGACATATGCCAAATACATAGACAGCAGTTGGTCAGATGTAACCAACAGTAAAATTTGGGTAAATAATGCATGCTGAATATTTTTATTCTGCATTCATGCTTCTCCAAAACCATGCTTAGTTTGGCATTTACTAGTTACTTTGGCCTTCTCTTTTATTTATCCTAACTTGTTGGTTTATTATAATAAAACAAACTTCTTTTAAAAAAAGATGGGATACAAATAGGTATTTTAGTGAAATAATTCAAAGTATGAGAAGAGCTCTGGATCAATCCAAAGATGTATCTAGACCCAACCTTTTTCCAGCAGTGGCCAGCCAGATACTTCTGGGAAGCCAACGAGATAATGTGAGGGCAACAGGCCTCACTTATTGTGGCTTTGCAACATCTGGTGGTCCATAGCATTCTGCCTTTCAAATACTCCTGGATCAATCTTTCAGTGAAGTCAAAGCCTATAACTCTTCCAGTTTATTTGTACACCACCCTTCAGAAAATTTGCCATGATAACTTTCAAATACAAGGTAGACTATGAGACTAAAGTACATAACAGCATCCTTTAAAAAATTAAAATACATTTAAAAGACTGGGAGAATAGAAATACTTTTGCCTGGCAATAAGAGGAAAAAAATGTTGGCATTAGCTCTATTACTGGAGTCCCCACAGTCCAGAAGGTTCTCTCTTTAGTCAATATTCCATTTATCTTGGATGGCAGGAAGAACACATGGAAGAAAGCCACTGAAGATGTCCTTGGTGCACAGGCAGCTGGCGTGCAAGCAGGCAATCCTTCAGATACTTCCATCATATAAAGATAGTTAAAGGTAAATAGTAGAATTTAAAATTAATATATGAATCCTTTTATATATCTCCCACTAATTAGTTCGAACTCTAAATATTGACTTGGACCAAACTCAGCTGTCTATTCATTTTCAAAGGCAGACTCACATGCAATATATTAGAGTACCCAGTGCAAAATGCAACAAGGTCTCTTGACTTGGAAAGGCTGCCATTGGCATACTATACTAAAACCATGAATACCACTCCTGACCTCCTCTCATAATAACAAAGCTGGGTTTAAGAGTAGCTCCAGGCTGCAGAATGGATCCTGTAGCTTAAAGGAATACATCTCATCCACAACAGGTTGAACACTATCTCTCGGAATAAACAAAACACTTATTCATTTCCAGTTCCATTTCAGAAGCACTGGAAGGAATGCACACACACACACACACACACACACACACACACAGAGACGCGCACACACCCTGTCATGCCCTCTTCTATTTACTCCAACTTTGGGCACTCCTGAAACACTGATTTTACATTTCTCTTTGATGAAACAACTAGTTTATCCTGTGAAAGGGGTAAAGAAAGAAAAGAAATTTGTTACCAGCCAATCTCAAATTTCCACCCTCTAGAAAGGATTTAAAAAGTGATTTCAGTTTACTTATGTTTCAGTTTCTTCCACTGCACTTCTCTGCCTAGGTGTACCGACACAGAGAGGTTATTTTTATTATTTAGTTAATATGAATTACAGGCTTCAAGCTCCCTCCCCTCCAAATCCAAAATGAGGAAGCATTCTCTTTCCTCCATTCCCCCCCTCTTCTTTCCCCCTTCACCAACACGATTTACATTCTCAATATAATGTATTAAAAAGTTGACAGGGCCGAAAGGATTCACATGATGTCGGCTAAGAAACCCAATTTCCATGATGAATTGCCCGGAGCCCCTGAATCACAAACCATTTTTTCCGCTGCTCAGAAGTTGATTTTTTTTTTTAAATCTTCTTAAAGCCTCTCTCCTAATCTTCGGCTAGAAGAGATGGGTGAAAGGATTTTTTTTTCTAAACTAAGGAAAGTATTAGCATCTTGGTTGTTGTGCATCAAATTTGAAAATGCAAGGTTAGTAATATTTCAAATCAGCTGTGGCCCAAGCCACTTGCTAAGTATTCTCTCTTCCTCTCCTCTTCTCTACCTCCTGGAGTTTCTGATGGCAAGAATGCAGAGCCATTATAGGGATTGTGTGTGCATATGAATGTGTGCGCCTGGGTGCACGCATTTCAGGGGCAGGGTAGAGGAGGGACGGAAGGCAATAATTGAGGTATACAACTATCCACCCTCATTCTTTCATGGACAGTTTTGAGGGCATGAGCCCAGAAAACCACAGTTGTTCACTTGAATGATTAGATGAATTAAATCTGGGTAAATGTATGAGGCAGTTGATTTAACCACAAATTTACACTGTAACAACCATTTTGGGGGAAATGACCTGGACTCTCTTTTCCTTGCTCTGAGTTTAGATATTACAGTAGTTCTGTGGCTGCTGATAAAGCAGGCAGCTAAACAGTAAAACACATATAGCATACTTTAAAATATATACAACATGAAGTTATCTCAGCAAAGATCTACACAATGCAATTTATTTTACATAGTTTGGTTGTTAATAATATTTGCTTTAGTACAAAAATTAGCTTGTTTGATTTCTTCTTCATCAGATACATATATATGGGATTAATTGGAGAATCACATATGGATTTGACAAAAAGGTTTTCTTCCTTATTTCTAGAAATACTAACCCAATATTAGCATTAAATCAGCTCTGAAATATCCTACATTTTTACTGAATACTCATTTAATATGATGACCAACCAGGTATCAGAAAATCTATGCTTTGGGGTTTTAAAGTCAATGATTATTATATTCATCATAACTACTGCTCCTGGATTTATATAATTGGGGGAAAATATCAATGTAGCTATTACATGAAATGGTATATAAATGTGGTAGGAGAAAGTATAATTTGCAAGGCTAAAAAGGTATGGAGAATGTAGTGAAGGAGCTGATGCAAACCGGTGTAAACTATATTTCTCTTTTTTATCTCATTTATTTTCTGTTTTCCTATCTCATGTCTTTATTCTGTTGGTTTACTGTTTCTTTCTGCACTTGGTTTAACATTGTTTATATGAAAGGGAATAGCATGATTATGTAGAGATAGAGATAGAGATAGAGATAGATGTCGATATAAATGGTATATCAATGCAGAGTTGAATCCATACAGAAATGTTAGTTATGAAGTTTTTAAATCAACCCTTTCACTCTACAAAGGGCTACTTATGACTGCTATCATTAATTTACTGCATTGCTGCAGGGGTTGTCAAATCAGTGATACCATGACCTCTTAAAATAATATATTAATGTATGTAGCGCCCTTCCCTGCAATGAATAAAATTAATTATTTCTTTGGAGTTGGGATTGGGCAAGAAATAAAAACTCCACATACCTTTAATAATTAAATTTTAATTATATATCACAAGGTCCCTCAAACTTACCAGTACCACAATTGTCTGCTGCAGACTTACCCCAGAGTGTTTTTTCAGTGCTCCCGCTTTGCCTCCTGGGGGTCACAACCCATAGTTTGAGAGATTCTGCTTTATTGTATTCTCCAAAATCCATTATGCTGGATTATGGATTATGTTGATGTCTCTTCTATTGATCTCAGTGACCAAAGCAGACCCCTTGAGAGAATAGAATCTACCAGATATCATGGCATCATATTCAACTAAACTGTTGCATTCTTAAGTTTAGATAAAGTCACTTCCAAACACTCCAAAGTTGTTTTGAAATAGAATAAGCCATTAATGAATCCTAAGAAAATTACACATCCTAAGAAATACATATCTACATACATATCCTAATAAATACATATCCTAATACATACATATCCTAAAAAAAATCTACACATGAACATCACCAGATGGTCAATACCGAAATCAGATTGATTATATACTTTGCAGCCAAAGATGGAGAAGCTCTATATAATCAGCAAAAACAAGACCTGGAGATGACTGTGGCTCAGATCATGAGCTTCTTATCGCAAAATTTAGGCTTAAATTGAAGAACGTAGAGAAAACCACTAGACCACTCAGGTATGACCTAAATCATATCCCTTATGAATATACAGTGGAGGTGAGGAATAGATTTAAAGGCTTAGGTCTAGTAGACAGAGTGCCTGAAGAACTATGGATGGAGGTTCGTAACATTGTACAGGAGGCAGCAACTAAAACCATCCCAAAGAAAAAGAAATGCAAGAAAGCAAAGTGGCTGACTGATGAGGCTTTACAAATAGCTGAGGAAAGAAGGGAAGCAAAAGGCAAGGGAGAAAGGGAAAGATATAAACAACTGAATGCAGATTTCCAGAGAATAGCAAGGAGAGATAAGAAGGCCTTCTTAAATGAACAATCCAAAGAAATCGAGGAAAACAATAGAATGGGGAAGACTAGAGATCTCTTCAAGAAAATCGGAGATATCAAGGGAACGTTTTGTGCAAAGATGGGCATGATAAAGGACAAAAAAGGCAGGGACCTAACAGAAGCAGAAGAGATTAAGTAGAGGTGGCAAGAATACACAGAAGAACTATACAAGAAAGATATTAATATCCCTGATAAATATGATGGTGTGGTCATTGACCTTGAGCCGGACATCCTAGAGAGTGAAGTCAAGTGGGCCTTAAGAAGCATTACTAACAACAAAGCTAGTGGAGAAGACAGTATCCCAGCTGAGCTATTTAAAATCCTAAAAGATGATGCTGTTAAAGTGCTGCACTCAATATGCCAACAAATTTGGAAAACTCAACAGTGGCCACAGGATTGGAAAAGGTCAGTTTACGTTCCAATTCCAAAGAAGGGCAATGCCAAAGAATGTTCAAACTACCATACAATTGTGCTCATTTCACATGCTACCAAGGTTATGCTCAAAATCCTACAAGCTAGGCTTCAGCAGTATGTGAACCGAGAACTGCCAGAAGTGCAAGCTGGGTTTCGAAGAGGCAGAGGAACTAGAGATCAGATTGCCAACATTCGCTGGATCATGGAAAAAGGAAGAGAGTTCCAGAAAAACATCTACTTCTGCTTCATTGACTACGCTAAAGCCTTTGATTGTGTGGATCACAACAAACTGTGGCAAATTCTTAAAGAGATGGGAGTACCAGATCACCTTACCTGTCTCCTGAGAAACCTGTATGCGGGTCAAGAAGCAACAGTTAGAACTGGACATGGAACAACAGACTGGTTCAAAATTGGGAAAGGAGTACGACAAGGCTGTATATTATCACCCTGCTTATTTAACTTATATGCAGAGTACATCATGAGAAATGCCAGGCTGGATGAATCACAAGCCGGAGTTAAGATTGCCGGGAGAAATATCAACAACCTCAGATATGCAGATGATACCACCCTAATGGCAGAAAGTGAAGAGGAACTAAAGAGCCTCTTGATGAGGGTGAAAGAGGAAAGTGCAAAAGCTGGCTTGAAACTCAACATTAAAAATACTCAGATCATGGCATCTGGTCCCATCAGTTCCTGGCAAATAGAAGGGGAAGAAATGGAAGCAGTGACAGATTTTATTTTCTTGGGCTCCAAGATCACCGCAGACGGTGACTGCAGCCATTAAATTAAAAGACTCTTGCTCCTTGGGAGGAAAGCTATGGCAAACCTAGACAGCATATTAAAAAGCAGAGACATCACCTTGCCAACAAAGGTCCGTATAGTTAAAGCTATGGTTTTCCCAGTAGTAATGTATGGCTGTGAGAGTTGGATCATAAGGAAGGCTGAGCGCTGAAGAATTGATGCTTTCGAACTGTGGTGCTGGAGAAGACTCTTGAGAGTCCCTTGGACTGCAAGGAGGTGAAATCAGTCAATCCTAAAGGAAATCAACCCTGACTGCTCATTGGAAGGACAGATGCTGAAGCTGAAGCTCAAATACTTTGGCCACCTAATGCAAAGAGAGGACTCACTGGAAAAGACCCTGATGCTGGGAAAGACTGAAGGCAAAAGGAGAAGGGGACGGCAGAGGATGAGATGGTTAGATAGCATCACCAATGTAATGAACATGAATTTGAGTAAACTCCGGGTGACAGTGGGGGACAGGAAGGCCTGGTGTGCTATGGTCCATGAGGTCATGAAGAGTTGGACACGACTAAACGACTGAACAACAACAACAAAGATAATTATTGTATAAAACTAGGCTGACCATATGTTCCGTTTTTTTAGCATTATTCAACCGTCCCATCGTTTTGATAAAAATCTCAATTTTGTCCTGTTTTTTAAACCCGGCGGGAATGGCGTGGAAGGAGGATCCAAGCCGGAGCTGCCGAGCCGGAGCTGCCTATCAGCACGTGGAAAAGGAGGGTCCAGGGGGGCGGGGTTTGCAGGCAGGAGCCAATCGCGCAGACCGGCGGGCAGGGTTTGCAGGTGGGAGTCAATTGCACGGACCGGGGTGGTGGGGTTTGCAGGAAGGAGCCAATCGCATGGACCAGGGGCGGGGACCCCTGTCTTTTTCATGAATACGGAATATTACATAAGACCCCGTCCCGTTTTGCCATCCCAATGTCCCGTTTTTGTCTCAAGGAAATATGGACAGGCTATATAAAACTATTTATTGGGTGGGAATCTGTGGACCAGGAACCACTTCTAAACTTCGGTGAAACTTATAGGGCTTATAGGGCTGTGGGAAACTCCTCTCACTTTTCCCATTGACCACCTATTCTTGCGCTTTCTGCTCCATCAGTGCTAAGCAATTTCTTCTCAGCAGACAACTGCACATTTGGCTGATAGGATTTGCCCCTTGGAGAGGCACAGGAAACCAGTAGTCTGCAGTGGGTCACTGAAAGGGAGAAAGGGAGAAGGATAAGTTTTGAGTGGCATATATGAACATGTGTGTGTTCTTCAATGCTTCAATCTTCAATGCTTGATTCAGCAATCTCTTTGGTCCTAAGATACTGTATGATTTATACACTGCTATAAATATAGAGTACACTGACGTCCGCTGGGAACTATTTCAGCTTGTTGCTAGTGGGCTTGCTGAGATGTGAAATTCAGAATAACTCAAATAGAAAGAACTTGGACCAAACTTAGTTCAGCTTTTCAGAATTGATTTTGGCCCTATTCCTAATAAACTCAAAATCAATTAAATGAAGTGGATGAAACTTTTAGATTTCCAACATTATTGTTTGGGGGGGGAGTTTGTTTTGTATTTTATTTTATTTTATTTTATTTTATTTTATTTTATTTTATTTTATTTTATTTTATTTTATTATTTTATTTTATTTTATTTTATTTTATTTTATTTTATTTTATTTTATTTTATTTTATTTTATTTTATTTTATTATTTTATTTTATTTTATTTTATTTTATTTATTATTTTATTATTTTATTATTTTATTTTATTTTATTATTTTATTTTATTATTGTTTTGTTTTGTTTTGTTTTGTTTTGTTTTATTTTATTTTTATTTATACAGTACTGTCATATTTCAGTCAAAATTCCTGGCAGTGAATAAAATGCAGTTAAAACATCCATAGCAAACTATATAAAAATAAAACATTCACAGTAAATTGATAAGATGATAAAAATGAATCAATAATACATCCCCATTTGATCAGCATTATCATTCTACCAATAACACAGTCAACCTGAATGCATTATCCCAATCTACAAATGCTCTGTAAAAGAGGTTGGTTTTAAGTTTCCTAAACAACATCAGGGAGGAGGCAAGTCAAATCTCAACTAGGAGGCTGTTCTAAAGAATAGGTGCTCTCATTGAAAAACAGCACCATCTAACTTCAGCCCCCCTTACTTCCTAGAAGTGGGGCACAATTAGCTGCCTTTTGTGAGATGACTGTGTTGGCTGGGATAATTGTAGTTGGAATATGTGGTAATCCAAATGTCAATAGGAGATGGATTGCTTGTATTCAGGTTGAAATAGGGAAGACCTCCCCAACATGGTGCTGTCCAAATGTGCTGTAACTATAACTCTTCCTAAGACTTCTGGGAATTGTATCTATTATATATCTGGGATGATGTTCTACTGATTCCAAGGAGTAATACTCTTATCCTAAATAAATCCTTTTATTTCAGTGGAATTTATTCGTAAAGTGCTAAAAATGATATCTTAAGCTGTTTTAAACATAGATATAATGGTTAAAATAATATCCACAGAACTTTGTTGATCAGACTGCTCACTGTTTATTCATTTGGTTTGATATCAAGGCTAGCCTTTCCATGATTCTGGGTGGCTTACAATTAAAACAAAACAACAAATACCAAAAAGAATGCATCCAATCACAAGGCCAACTCAATAACATAAATAAAACCAAAAACAGAGAGACTTAACCACCATCCTACCCCAAGGCCTGATACAACAGCCAAGTTTTTAACAGTTTGTGAAAAGTCAATAAGATGGAAGCAGTATGGATCTCTGGGGAGATATCATTCCAGAGGGCAGGAGCCACCACTGAGAACGTATGCTACCTAAGTCCCTCAAGTAGCCAGACCCTATAACCAACACTCTGAATTGCATCTGGAAACCAACTGGTAACCAGTGCAGCTTTGGACATGTGTGCATACTGCAACATGCCAATTGCTGCCCACACCACTACATTCTGGACCAATGTAGCTTCTGAGTAGTTTTCAAGGGCAGCCCCATATAGAGTGAATTACAATAATCCAATCTGGAGGTGACCAAGGCATGAGTGATTGTCTGAAGGGCCACCCAGTCCAGGAATAGGAGCAACTGGTACACCAGATGGACCTGTGCAAAGGCCCTCTTAGCCACAGCGGCCGCCTGCTCTTGGGGCAGGAGCTCTGAGTCCGAAAGGACCCCCAAATCACACACTAGTCTCACAGGGGGAAGTGCAATCCCACTGAAGGCTAAAGATGGAATTCCTCCAGGGTCAGTTCCAGTCAATGTTGGTAGGAGGGGAGAGGTCCAGTCCATGGCCCCTACTGTGTGGGGTGCCACAGGGCTCGGTTCTCTCGCCCCTCTTATTTAACATCTACATGAGGCCGCCAGGTGAGGTGATCCGACGGTTTGGGGTGAGGTATCATCAGTATACCCAGCTTTATATCTCCTCCCCGGGCTGTTTGAGTGATGCCCTGGATGTCCTATCTCAGTGCCTGGAGGCTGTAGGGGCCTGGATGGGGCACAATGGGCTCCGGCTCAACCCAAGCAAGACTGAGTGGCTCTGGGTGTTTGGGCCTCCCAGTACCAAGGTTTTTCCATCTTTGGTCCTGGATGGGGTGGCACTGCCCCAGACGGACCCGGTGCGCAATTTGGGGGTCCTCCTGGACTCACGGCTCCTGCTGGAAGAGGGCCTTTGCACACCTTCAGGTTGTGCGCCAGTTGCACCCATTCCTGGACCCGGAGGCACTACTCTCTGTCACTCATGCCCTCGTGACCTCCCGTTTGGACTATTGCAATGCGCTCTACATGGGGCTGCCCTTGAAGAGCATTCGGAAGCTTCAGCTGGTGCAGAATGCAGCTGCCCGGGTTGTAAATAGTGTCGGCTACTCGGCACATGTAACACCACTGCTTCGGGAGCTGCATTGGTTGCTGGTGTGTTTCCGGGTGCAATTCAAGATGCTGGTTGTCACCTTTAAAGCCCTTCATACCTTAGGGACCATCTTTTCCTAGTTGTTTCTACCCGTCCAATCCAGTCCAGCAGGATGGACATGCTCCGGGTCCCATCAGCCAAGGAATGTTGGCTGGCGGGGTACAGGACGCGTGCCTTTTCTGCTGTGGCACCTGCCCTCTGGAACATCCTTCCTCCTGAGATTAGGATGGCCCCAACCCTTTTGGCTTTTCAGAAGGTCTTGAAGACCTGGCTTTGTGCCCGGGCCTGGGGCCCCGAGTGTGTAAAGGGCCCTGTTTCATGGCTATGCTAACACCAATGGCTTTTAAGATCTCTTGGCTGTATTTGTATTTATATTTATTTTTAATTTTTGGTACTGTTTTTATTGTTTTTATTGTTTTATTGTTTTTATTATTGTTCGCCGCCCAGAGTCACTGGTTTGAGATGGGCGGCTATATAAATTGAATAAATAGTATAGTATAGTATCATCATCATTGGCGATCACTCGTAGCCGAGTAAGATTGTCTTCCAAAGGTCAAATTTTAACAGTGGATCCGTAAGTGGCTATAAAGGCCAATTCTGGATCCACACAACCTCCCACAATGAGGGCATAGGTTTCCGGGTGGGAGATGGTCATGATGAGGGTTTGCCTGACGTGCCTTCCTTTTAGCTCTTTTCTCCCTTTCGCCCTGTACTCGTGTTTCTTCAAAGTCCATAGCGCCATTAATAAAGGCTGACCTCCAATTGAAACGCTCATGAGTTAGGGCTTCCCAGTTGTCAATGCTGATATTACATTAAAAACATTTAAAAAATGTATAGTATAGTATAGTATAGTATAGTATAGTATAGTATAGTATAGTATAGTATAGTGTCTTGCAAGTCTGAATGCACTTCCTCCCTCCCCTCCTTTATCTCCATAAGAACTAGGGAGAGTCATTTCTGAGACTCTTTCTCAAATCACATTTCTGGCCAGGACTCAGATTTCTTTTATCTGACTGTTGTTTTGGTTGCGGCTCTTCCTTCTGTTCCTCAAGGTTATTCTTTCTTCCCATTACAGGAGCTGGTTCAAAGGATATCATGGTCAATGGTACTGAAAGCTGCTAAGAGATCAAGGAGCACCAAGATGCACCCACTACTATCTTTTTTCCCCCAGATTAAAGTATTCCTTTTTCAAACAGAGAATAACATAATACAGCTAGAACAGCTTCCCTCAGCTGATGCCCTCTGGATGTGTTGAACTTTAATTTCCATTATTCACCCAAGCAGCATGATTTTTAGCCAACTTGGTAAACGAATACAGAGAGCACCCAACTGAGATATTGTAGTGAAAGTGTTTCACAACATATGGCTTACGGTGTTTATTATACTACATTTTGCATAACACCAAGTACCAGCATTAAATTACTAATTAGGAGGAAAAAATAGTTTAGTGTTTGAATAAGATCAGAACTTCTACTTTGAGAAATGAAAACTAGATCCCATGTCAAAGCTGATGAAAACTGCACAATTATTACATGAAAAACAATAAACAGTAAAGACCCTTTTTATTTCTTCTCATTGCTTGTTTGTGTATACATACCTACATGCACCAATCTGGTTCCCGTATGCTTCCCTTATCACTGATTTATGCTCAGTGCCATTAGCCTCCTCCTTTTCCAAGTTTTTTATATTGATTTTTTTTTATTCTTTATTGCTTCTCTCACATCTTCTTTAAACCAGGTGGATTTCTTACCAACACAACTTAAGCATGCATTGATCTCTTAAATGAAGTTTATAAATCCCTGATCAGTTACAAATAGTCTTCATTACTTGCAGGTTAGTACATCATAGGCAAGCACACTTTATTTATCTCACTCTTCACAAATGCACTTCCCAATTGGGTGCAAGTCAGCAGAACTTTGCTATCTGACTTAGATGCTGATCTTAACAGACTGGAATGGCAATTTCAACCCACTTGCTTCAGAGTAGATCCACTAAAGTCAGTAATTAAAATAGAGAAAACAACAAAACCCCACTCAAACACCAGAAGAAAAGCAACCATTAGAAGACAATCAAACATGTCACCCACTTTAATCAAAGACCTGGGAAAAGAATTGGGTTTCAGAGCAATTTTGAACACAGCCAGGATGGGGGCCAGATATATTTTGGGGGCGCTGGTGTTCTAGAGGTGACACTGCTTAATCCCTGGGACCTGGAACATGCCAACTCTGCTTGGTTGTACAGGCTGGGCAGAAGCCACAGAACATGGTCCTCTGAAACCAGACTCTATGCCATTACAGGTTTTATAGATAATAACCACCGCCTTGAATTGCACTCAGAAGCCTACTGGTAACCAGTGTAGCTCATAGAGCAAAGGTGGTCCATGGACCTGATGAGATACACCCATAGTTGCCCATGCCACCACATTCTGGACCAGCTGCAGCTTCCAACTAGTTTTCAAGGGCAGCCCCGTGTAAAGTATTCCATTTGTGAGGTAACCAACGCATGAGAGACTGTTTGAAGGTAAAGACCTCTCGGCAAGGGTCTCCCAACCTCCAGGGAAGTGCATAATTGACACACAAGAGCAATTTGTGCAGAGGTCTTCCTAGCCACAAATGTTATCTGTTCTTTGAGCAGAAGCTGTGAATCATGACCCTGCACTGGTCCCATAAGGACTAACACCTCCCCAGCCCCGTATATCCCTGGCAATAAGCATTTCAGTGGTAGTTTAGTTTTTTTAATTGACGCAAAAGGTTGTTCCAAAAGTAATTATGTTGAAAGTAAAACCACTGTATTTCTGTTAGGTGGGACTTACTGAAATCACTGGGATCATGATTATGTAAGTTCCACTGGGTTCAGTGGTTCTGCTCTAAGTGGGTTTAATGATTAAATGTAGATCCAGTGCAATGAATATGCATTTCCTCTCCTACGTTGCATATAATTGGGATGTACTGTTGTTTAAGCGATATGTGTGCATACAAGGCCAGAGAAACATACAATTTATTCATGCCATTTTAAACATTTTTAATACAATAGTACTTAACAGTAAGTTAGATACAACAGTACAGTACAGTACAGTACAGTACAGTACAGTACAAACAGCCATATAAAGCAGTAATTAAGACATACTGTAGTTCTAAAATTACTGGAGTTATCCCACAAAAAGAGTATTTACCTTACACTCCAGGGCTGCATATACACAAGGGAACTTGGTTTGTTTTAACTTTTGTTAACTTTATTAAAACATATCAAATCCAGTCCATCTGTTTATGGTTCACTGTATTGTGTAAACCTAGAAAATGGGTTACTTCAATAACCAAAGGTGATATGTGAATTTAGCCAATAAGACTTATCTCTCAGGCATGTATCAGATTATGGTAATAATCACCCAAATGTATGTTTTGTATGAAACATACATTTTGTATGAAATGTATGAGCAGCCATCAACCACGGAAAAGCAAGAACATAAACAAATAAGAATGACAGTAAAAAAAATCAGTAGTGCCAGAGTTCCAGGACAAACCAACATCAGTGGCTTGCTTGAAACCCTTAATTCTCCTTTCTGAAAGGTTTCTGGTTATGTTTTTGAAGTTCTTAACTGAAAAAGTCCAATTTTGTAGCTTGCTGTACAAATTCATATTTTATTTCATTATTGTACCTCTATCCCATATCCTGCTTCATTTTTATATTCATAATAATATTGAGGTAAATTTCATGTTCCGTGTGCGTCATGCTGGCCACATGACCGTGGAAGCGTCTTCGGACAACGCTGGCTCTTCGGCTAACAAACGGAGATGAGCACCGGCCCCTAGAGTCGGACACGACTGCACAAATGTGCGGGGGGAACGTTTACCTTTACCTTAAATTTCATGGTGGAATTGAATATGAGTTTCCCTGATTTGCATTCAGTAGTCTGACTAATACATATGGAACAATGGGAAAATATGTGAAATTTACATTATGTTCTAGCCTTAAAGAGAATTTTTATTAAATGATGTATCGTTGGTATTTGTCACCAGAGAAATTGTCTAGAATGTATAAAGATACTTTGAATCTTTGCTGGAAATGTGAACAACATGAAGGGACATTTTATCATGTTTGGCGGACATGTAAAAAAGCCAAAAAAAATTGGATACAAATACATACATTAATTCAGAAGATTTTAAAGGTTAGAGTACAACTGAAACCAGAGACTTTTCTTTTGGGACTAATGGACAAGCAATTAGAAAAAAGCCAGGGAATTTGGTTTTTATATATGACAACTGCAGTGAGACTACTATATGCTCAAAAGTGGAAAGGTTCAACACTACCCACAATGGAGGAATGGCTGGTGAAGTTGATGGAACTTGCGGAGATGGCTAAATTAACTTATTTGATTAGGGAAAAAACAATATCTGCATTTATGGCTGACTGGAAACTCCTTATAGACTTTTTGCATGAAACAGAAAAAAATGCACTTACGATTTGTGGTTTTGACGATTAGGAAAAAAAACTGGATGATAGAAAAAAGTGAACTTTTTTTGTAATCATAGAGTAAGAGTTAAATTTGCAGCTGTACTTATATTTGCTGCAAAAGAAATCGGAAGCTTTTTCTTTCTATTTCGTTTTATTCTTTCTTTCTGCACTTTTTCTTTCCTTTTTTCTTTTTTTCTTTGCTCCTTTTACTCTTTATTAGTTTGTGTTAGTTTTTATGTTCTTTGAAAAACTTTTAATAAAATTTATTTTAAAAAGTAGTCTGACTAATGCATGTACTGTCTATATGTTCATGGCTATGGTGATGCTGTGTGGTTGTAATTGTTGATTGTCTCTGAGATGTTTTTAATGTATGGCAGTGTTACCCTTTTCATAGCTTGTATTGGTTATGCTATAGTGGGATGAGTGGTCAAGCACTTTTTGATAAAGTTGTGTGAGTATCCATTTTGTTGGAAGATGTATAGGTGGTCTGTTTCCTTTTTCTGGTGTTCTGAGTTGCTACAGTGCGTTTGTACTCATCTGAATAATGTGTATATATAACAACTTTATATTATTTATTATATAAATAATAATAATAACAGCTCCTCTCACAACACATGGACAGACCCAATCATAGTTTCAACTGGGAAACTGTGGGCATCCTAACCAAGCTAAATCCAAAAACACTAGGAAATTCCTGGAAACTTGCCATTCAAACAAATCAGCCATCAGTAGACACATAAAGATAAATCACATTTACACACCATTCAAAAGAGGCAATAGAAAAGCTAAGAAGGAAACAAAAAGACCAGAACACATCCTCTTCAGCAAACAACACCCAGATAAGCAGGGATTAACACCAGACTAACAATTAAGCAGAAAACAATACCCTAATCAAGGAACTACTAAGGAGAAAACCACACCTCCACCAACAGTAGCAGGGAAGCTACTGAATATAAACAGGGAGCACTGATGATGTTACCTAGTCGGGTAATGAAACGTCTGCAAGCAAACAACAAGGCTCAGAGATCACCAAGGACTCCACAGTTCAATCCTGAGCTACATATATTCTCTTCTATTGGTTAAAAAACATATGTCCTCAGTAAAACAAATGCTTCGCATATAAAAAAAACTAAGTAGGGCTAAGAGATGTTCCATTCTGACAGAAGGCAATTAATTACCAAGCTAGTCTAATTTGTTTCTGCTGAGTAAATAGCGTTTTTTTAATCTTCTCATGTCTTAAGAAAGATATACACTTTTTTGAAAATCCACCATTAATTTGGATTTCTAACAAGTAGACTTCAGAAATAATTCTTTGTGTGATTTGTTAATAACATTTGCAGGAAGGAAAAATAAAACTGAAAAGCAAGAAAAAAAAAGTCCCCAGTTGGATTCTTTTTTCAGTTTGCCAGTGGAATTAATTTTTCCCCATAAATTAGGGCCCTTCATGTATATCTGGAGCTTTGTTTATATACAGTAGGTGGAATTCCATACAGCACAGAATATGACTGGTGGGTGATAACATGCCATCTAACATTTTAGTGACATCTGTAAAGTACAAGCCATATTTGCTGGCTTAGCTTGCTTTTCCTTGTTTTTGCAGGCCCACATTTTGTAAACATATCTGTATGAAAGAGTTTTAATTCTTAACAAAATGGGGATTTGTGTCAGTTCAGTAAGATCTACTTAAGCATTAATCACTCATCAAACAGCTTTTTACATTCAATTCCTATTTTGCTTTTTTTATTTTTAAGAATTTTTCTGTCTGGCTCATCCCTTCAGCTTAAAACCTGTGACAACGATTCTAAACTTTAAAAAATAAAACTAACCCTTGAATAAAAATAGACTACATAGGTGAATATAATCAAATATTAATTTCATTCTGTAAAAATCCTTAGTTGGATTTTTTGCTGGACGTAAGTTGAATAACATGATCTGTTAAAGAAAACTGGCCCTTGTTGTCCAAAAATCTGCATTTTCGCTTACATATAATAAATACATATATGATATTTTGTTTGCCAATTATGGCTCCCTCAAAATGCAATTATTATTTGCAACATTTGCTACATAAGCAGCAGGTAATGACCCCACTGCTTCCTCTTCACCATAAACAAAGCTTTCTAAAAGTTAGAATATCCCTCTCCCATTATAAAAGTGCCGCTGCAGGTATCCAACATAACCCTGGCACCGCCCAGGGTCCCCGTTGGGGGAGATGGGCGGTAATATAAATTTAATAAAATAAATAAATAAATAAATAAACTTCTGCTCCTAGCTTCCAGTCTGAAAGTGGTGTTCTCTTGAGCATTGCCTGTGCCATTAGCCTTAAATGATCTGTTATTAATTCCAAGATGGAAAACGTAGCTAATTTTACAGCCATGTGGACTGACTTGTGTTCATACAACTGAAACTTTCCTTGCTTTCCTCCACCCTGGCACATAACCAGCTCCAAAGGGTTCCCCAATCCTTCAGAGCAGATTTGGACATTGTAGAGGCGGCTGCAGGAATAGGTCGCTGATCCTGAAAAAGCTAAGCAGGACTTGATCAATTTCTAGAAGGAATTGGGAACACAGAGGATCCCACTTTAAATGGGAGAGTGTCAGTTCTCCATGGGATTTCTTAATGTGTCTTAGCAAGATAGCAGGTGATTCACTATAAACATATCACCAACCAAAACCTATTGTGGGGAAAAGTGAAGTATTGGCATAGATTTAATACTAAATTCACTATCTGAGTTGTTTTCCCAAAAACATTATTCTATAGTAACAAAGAAATTTCTCTCCGGCAAATAAGAAAGGTATGTAAATTGTGTGTTTTGAATGTAAAGAAACCCTGAACATGGCAATCTTTTAGAATGGCAATCTTGAGCCCCATAAATTCCCTTGGATCATCTCTAGAAATTGTTATAAAGCAATATAATTTTATATTCATGCTAAATCTACAAAGGCAGCATGATAATAATTCTAGTGGGAAGGGTGAGCACAATTCTTCAACTTTCCTGAAAGCTTGGTACTTTCATTCAATAAACAGAAGTTTGTATCAGAAGACTAAGACATATAATACTTTGGGGTCCATTTGCATTCAGCTGAAAAGAAACAAACATTATTTAATGCTACTGCATTCAGCTTTTCTCTATAGAAAGGATTACTTACTTATTCCTGGGATATGCACATCTTTACATGTTATTTGCATTGTGATTTTTCTAAGCCATAATCCTTTTTTCAGCTAACTAAGTAGTGACAGTCAAATCAGTTTTGCCAACCTATTGCTATCCAGATTATCAATATACAACTAAAACTCCTATTTGTCTGTTTGTAACCTTTAATTGCGCAAAATGGTGCATCATAGGGCAATAATTTTTGAATGCATGTACCTCAAATGGGCTAACTTAAAGAATGCGTCCAAAATCCTGGACCCATTATTCCTGTGGGATTGAAATTTGGAAAAACTGTGGCTACTTCAGCACAGCCATGCCCAGCCACAGTCACGTGATTGTCATTTCCAACACTCCCTGCCAGCTTCCCACAAGTCAATTCGGAGGTGATGATGGCACCATATACCTCAGGTATTGAAATTTGGCAAAGTAAGCAGGCAGGAAATCTGAACTCTTCTGAGGTGGTGATGGAGAAGAGAGGAAGAGACAAAGGAGCAGAGAAATGCACGTTTCCAGGATCAGAGACAAAGAACAAATAGCAAATGGAGGATGAAAGGGCTGCATGTCTCCAGAATGACAATGAAAGCCATAGAATGAGGACACAAGAAGAGATGGAGGAGGAATGGGAAGATCAACTCAAGAATATGTGGGAAACAGTAATTACTGCATATAATGGAATGTGAGAATGACCTTGAAAGATGAGGGGAAGAGATGCTGCCTAGGGAATGATCAGATAAAAGGGAGAGGAGCCTGCAACTGAGTATCAGGAAGAGAAAGAAACTTAGAAAGGACCTGCTGTAAGGGTCAGGCAGTAAATAGGGATGGCAGGAGATTTGTACTTTCAGACTTGCAAAATTCTATTAATGTAGCCTAACAATAAAGTAGAAGTAGCTCGTTTCCGTCTGGTTTACCTGGGAGGGCTGACACTACAAGAGTTCCTCAACACGACAATACCTGCCTTCAACCCCAAGACTTCAACAGAGAAACAGCAAGGGAAAATGCACGACTTGCACAGCGTAATATTTCTGCTGATGTTGGTGCAATGGCCAAAGTCTGCCCTCACTGTCGTGCCTTCCTATTCCCTGGAGAAACCACCAATCTCTGCTGTATGGAGGGAAAGGTTAGGATAGGCAATTTGCAACGTCTACCTAATGAACTCCTCAATTTATACAGCAATGATGAACCTATTGCAAACAAGTTCAGGTTGATGTTCAGGTTGACGTTAAAACAAACATCAGACAATACAACTGCCTCTTCCAAATGACATCCTTTGGTGCCAAAAGTCCTTCCAACAAGGAATGTATGGAATCCTTCTGTGATTATTCAAGGTCAGATCCATCATTACATCAGACATTTAATGCCAGACCCCAACTAGCAAGCCAAATCCCTTCAAATTTACTTCATGGATCCTCAAGACAGTGTAGAACTGAGGATGAGTATCCTCCACAATGATGGAATTCAACGTGAGATTGTTGAATTACTGGAGAACCTACTATAACAACTAAACCCATACATTGCATCCCTTTGATTTGCAAAATAACCAATTTGAGACATGCTAGAAGTGTCCATTTTCATAGATCCTTACCAGAGACCAGCATTTCAACATGAAAGAAGATGTAATGCACAAATTGCCAATGAAGTTGCTGTCAGTATACCAAACAACACCAAACCTAAAGCAAGATCACAGCACATTATGTAGAAAGAACAAGGAAGTGGTTTGCAAATAATTTCAGAGTCCCATCACTCCTATAACAGCTTTCAATACATACTTTTCTTTCCACTTGGAGATGATGGCTGGCATCATCAGCTCCAAATGACAAACAACAAGAAACTAACAGCAATTAGTTTGTGAATTAATAATAATAAACTGATGTTTTCTTCTTTAATTTTCAAACCAAACCAATAGCAATCCACCTGTGGTCATTCTGTTTCTCTGTTTAGGTAAGGAAATATTTCTGAAATGATGACCCAACGGGTCACAGGTTGTCTAGTGTTGAACTACAACTCCCATTAATGTCATACTGGAAATGATGGGACTTATCCAACCCACCTGGAGGCCAACAGGATGGGGGAGACTGGATTTGATTATAAACATAATTAGTGTCCTGAGGGACATTAAATTATTGCCAAATTACAAATGCCCTGAGAGAAAATGACTGTGTTGTGGAAACATTCCCATGTGAGTGCTTAGGAAAACTGACAAAATAATTGTAAGTTGACATTGGTGGCTTAAGATGAATTAAGTCATTTTTTCCTGGCTGCTGTGAACTAGTCTGTAAGAAAACCTTTTGCTATAGTGCAAAAGAGAAGACTCCCTTGCTGATGATCACTCCACACATTACATGTTTTAAAATTTACAGATTATTATTAGAATTAAAAGCATGAGTTCAAAAAGTACATATTCATGAGCATATGTATCACACAGGTATATTTTTCAGGAAAGCAGGAGAAACTATGAATTATATAGTACCTGGTAAACCTGGTCTTCTTGCTTCATAAACTGTGATTTCATCACTGATGTAGATGACAAACTGACCTATACAGTATGTTTTCTTCACTGACATATATGCCCATTGGCTACAGTGGTCATCTCTGTTTCCATGTCTCTGCCTTATTTATATATAAAGTGGGGAGAGTCTAATTTTAAGCTGAAAAGGAGCATGCAGATGAGAACAAAGTATATTACAATTGCTTTATTTTCTCATAATCTATCATCCTAAGCACTTAATTGGGCTAGGGAAAATGTTCCTAGAGCCTCAGATGATAGAGAAAGAAAGACCAAGCTTAGGACCAGAACATCACATCTCAGAATTCAATCCAGTTTTGTACCTTGTTTAATATATTTATATTTTTAAACATTGAGCTTTTTCTCACTTGCAGATATTGTGGAACAAACATGCTTTGGGCAGGAAGAAAGTCCAGTTCTTTTAAACTGGGCTTTCCTCCTGTATATTCCAACTGATCATTGGTGGAGGATGGGAGAGGGGCACTGCATGATGAAGCATTCTCCCTCTTCTCTCGCTCTCGCTCTCGCTCTCGCTCTCGCTCTCGCTCTCGCTCTCGCACTCTCTCTGTCTCTCCACCTGTTAGCTGCTTTTTTGGGGCTGCTATTAAACACAGCTTTAGCACTCTTCTGCAACAGTGTTCAACCCCCATCCCAAAGGAACCCAACTATCTGTTGACATAAGCTGATAGTTAGGCTTCATTGAGAAACAGATTTAGTGCTATTCTAGAATAGCTCTAATGCAGAATTGCTATGGTGAAATGGTGGTAACCTGGTGACCAAAAGGACTGAAAGAAAAGTTGCACTCTCTTAAGCACACCTACTTGCAGCAAACCAACTTGTTTTGACAGATGGCTAAACCCATTGGTCTAGCCATTTGTCAAAACTTGCCTCCTACTCCAGCCCCTTCCTACTCTTAAGGAGATTGATTTATTGATTTATTGATTTATTGATTTATTGATTTATTGATTTATTGATTTATTGATTTATTGATTTATTTACCACATTTGTATCCCGCCCATCTCCCCCACAAGGAGGGACCCTGGGCGGTTCACAGCAAAAATTTAAAATTGATAAAAACTATAAATACCAATAAAAACAATATATATATATATATATATATATATATATATATATATATAATATTATATATATATATATATATATATATATATATAATATATTGTATATATATATTATATATATTGTATATTATATATATATATATATAATATTATATATATATATATATATATATATATAATATATTGTATATATATATTATATATATTGTATATTATATATATATATATATATATATATATATATATATATATTATATATTGTATATATATTATATATATTGTATATAATATATATATATATATATATATATATATATTATACAGTTCCAGTTCGATCCAGGAATGGTAGATCTCATCCCATCAGTCGATAAGGCTGGATACGGCAGATCTAAGGGTCCAGCCAACTGCTTTTTTTGCAATTGTGGAGTCCTTGGTGCTCTCTGAGCCTTGTTGTTTTCTTGCAGACGTTTCATTGCCAAGCTAGGCAACATCTTCAGTGTGAAAAGGGAGTGGAACTTGCTCTCTGTTAATATACCCTGGCTTGTCCTGCCTGTGTTGGTGGGGGTGTTGTACTCTCCTTGGTAGTACCTAGATTGGGTTGTTGTGTGCTGCTTGGGTGATTGACTAAGTTAATAGTTCCTTGATTAGGGTCTATTGTGTTGTTTGATTGCTCATCTGCTGCTAATCTTGCTGTTAATCTTTGCATATCTTGTTGATTGCTGGTCAAGAGGTGTTCTGGTCTTCTGGCTTTTCTATTGTCTCTTATGAATTGTATGTAAATGTTGTTTACCTCTATGTGTCTGTTGATGGCTGCTTTGTCTGAGTGCCAAGCTTCCAGGAATTCTCTAGCATTTTTGGATTTGGCTTGGTTTAAGATGCTCACAGTTTCCCAGTTGAAAGTATGGTTGAGTCTGTCCATGTGTTGTGAGATTAAGGAGTTTTCATCATGTCTTCTGACTGCTAGTTGGTGTTCGTGGATGCGTTCTGCTAGTCTTCTGCCAGTCTGTCCTACATAGTGGCTGCTACAGTCCTTACACTGTATATTGTAGATAACTCCTGTTTTTTCTTCTTGGGCTACTGGGTCTTTTGGTTTACTTATGATGTTCTGAAGGGTTTTGGTTGGTTTGTGTGCTATGTTGATGCCATGTGGTTGTAACAGTCTATTAGTAGTTTCTGAGATGTTTCTGATGTATGGCAGTGTAATCCTTTTCATAGCTTCTGTTGGTTTTGCTGTGTTGGGTTGAGTGGTCAGGCACTTTTTGATAAAGTTGCGTGGGTATCCATTTTGCTGGAAGATGCTATATAAGTGGTCTGTTTCCTTTTTCTGGTGTTCTGATTTGCTGCAGTGTGTTTGTGCTCGTCTGAATAGTGTTCTTACACAGCTCCTCTTGTGGGAGGTTGGGTTATTGGTTTGGTAGTGGAGCACCTGGTTGGTGTGGGTAGATTTCCGGTAGACTTGTGTTTCTAGAATGCCATCATTTCCTCTACTGATGAGGATGTCCAAGAAGGGTAGTGTGTTGTTGTTTTCTTCTTCCCTTGTGAATTTTATTCTTTTGCAGATGTTGTTGATGGCTTCATGTGTTTCCTCCAGTTGATCCTTTTTTATTATGAGGAAAGTGTTATCTACATACCGGATCCATACTTTGGGTTGTATGTGTGGAAGTGCTATCCTTTCTAGACGTTGCATTACTATCTCTGCTATGAGTCCTGAGAGTGGTGATCCCATAGGTGTTCCTTTGATTTGCTGGTATATTTGTCCATCAAACTGAAAGTAGGTGGTGAGGCAGAGGTTGATGAGGTCCATGATTCTGGGTATTTTGATCTTGGTGTTGATGGGGTGTGCGCTGGCTTATCGGGAAAAAACTCGAGGCTTGAGAAGAAACAGACAAGACAGAGTGCAGCTTTTAGGGCTAAAAGTGTTTACTTGTAGCATAAGGCAATAATGTATATACAATCACATTATCGCAAAAGGAAAGTTGAATATACATGGTACAGCATTGCAAAAGGAAAAACAAAAACAAACTTATAAGCAGAGTTCCGTGTATTGATCCCAGGGCCAGAGTTCCTGCCACGGCCGGTACCCAAAGCCAGGCATAGCTCACACTGCCCAGTCCTCAGAAGTAGAATACACATGAAGAACTACATGGCTAAAGACACAAAAAGTCAAGAAGCATAGAACACCATTTTGCATGGTTTGATATTCAGTTCTTCCAGCTTTCTGATTGGCTGGAAGTTAGGTGTGACACACACTAGGCCTAAAGCAGTAGGCCATAGCATAGTGACCTGCTATTGGGTGGCAGTGCTGCATCTAAGCAAGCATGTGATCTCCTCCCTCCCTCTGCTCCCCCTGGAGCAGGCTTCCCACAGAAGGAATCAGGAGACATTGTTCCCATGCAATCTAGCCAAAACAATACACACGTGGTACCTTCTAGCTTCGTGTCTAATGAAGATGATAAGCAAAGCCATTCAATGTTATGGGAAGGCTTTTTGTTATCTTGCACCTGCACTTCACGTCACCATGAGAAGCCTTTGCTTCGTAAAAGATGCAATTGGCCAAAACACTTTTGCTTTGTACAGAAAATATTTGCCAATTTCATACGGGAAATCTGACAGGTGTATCTAGTTCGGTCAGGTGTGTTACGTAGAACTGCTGCCATGGATTCAATCGCTAGTGCTTGGTCAGTGCAGTGACATCAAATGACACCATAATTTCATCTTCATCTATTTTTCGGTCTTTGATTTTCTGGAGGCACTGTAGTGGGGAGTTGATAGAGTATTCACTCTCCTCTGTGAGATGCCCAAGTTTTCTTGTAAGTTCTTTAGCTATGTTGTATGTGGGGGTCCCTGGTAATGATACAATTGGACGGAGTGGTATGTCGGGCTTGTGTATTTTGGGGCGTCCATAGAAGCGTGGGATGATGGGTCCACTGCTTTTCATCCGCCTCTGTTCTTCTTTACTGATTTGACCTTTCTTGGTTAGGTCACTGAGGATTCTTTTGACCTGGTTGTCTAGTTTCTGTATCGGATTGGTGTTTACTGGGGTGTAGGTTTCTTTGTCCTCCAGTAAATCTTTGGCTTTTTGTATATATTGTGATCTGTCCATAATGACAGTGGTGCGGCCTTTGTCTGCTGGGAGGATGATGATATTTTGGTCCATCTTTAGGTTTTTGAGGGCTGCTCTGTCTTCTGCTTTCAGTTGGTTCTGTTTCCATGTCCTTCTGGTTTGTGGTATGATTATCTGTCTTACATTCTCTTGGGTTTCTGTAGTAAGTCCTGTAGTTTTCAATGCTGCTTCGAAAGCTGCAAAGAATTCTAATTTATTTGCATCCTCTGTGTTATAATTGAGGCCTCTCTGCAAGATACTGTGTTCTGTAGTGGATAATGGGCGGCTGGACATGTTGACCACCCATTCCTGTTCCTGTACTTCTTTGTTTCTGGGGTTTAATCTAAGTAGTTTCGTTTGAAGTTTAGCTTTCCTTTTTTCTGCTAGTCTCAGTGATGTGGTCTTGACTGTAGTAGTCAGCATGTTGATATGTTCAGGAGTCACAGTCTGTTCTAGCTGTTTTTTGCAATTGCTGGAACATTTTCTCACCAGTTGATAATATTTGGTGGGAGTGGAGGAAAATATTCACCATTCACTTTCTTTAACATGTCCTCCACACGGTAAATAAGAATACCATTATCTGACAGCTCCATTCTTGGGCAGGATAGGGATACATGTTGGCTACAGCAATTTATATGCTACATAATTTTCTACCAGCTGAAGGACTAGTATATCACAGACACTGCATTATTTTTAAAAAATGACACATGTAACTGCCCTTAAGTTTTGGCAACAGCTGTGTTCCTCTTCAATTATTGGCTGGAAATGCCTAGAGGATGCCCAGCTGGACTCTTAGCATTTTGACTTAGTGCAAGATTGGTGGATGATTCCTCCTCATTGTCCTATCCAGTATTCTCTCTTCTCAGCTCTGAAACTTGATTCCTGTTTTGAGGCTTTTGCTACTTTTCTTGATGCATTCATCTTGTTAACCAAAAGGGATCCATTTTATTTAACCATGTTTTACACAAAGCACTCAGTCCAAAGCCCCGTTTCATATACAGTGTGCTTTAGCCATCAGCCTTTCTACTTTCCCTTTTGTTCCCTATCAAACAGCATGTCTTCCATGTGAATTTCTGGTTTTGATGGCAGCAATTCTAGTGATAAGATATGGAGCCCAAATTTTAAGAGATATTGCTACCTAACATCTCAGGCAATTTAGCATTAATATAACTACTTTTCATTCTATTTTTAACCAAATTTTTGTGCTTCTGTTCAATAGTGTTTCTTCTTCCATATGGTTTCCCCATTGTTACTTCTAGAGTTTGTTGTCTGGAAGAATCCTTCTTGAGTCTGTCTGGACAAAATTGTTCTCAAAGGAGTTTAAACAGGTTTGAAGGATGTGGTCTCATATAAATTCTGGCTCTAAATCCAAGTTTCTAGAAAACAGCCTCTGTACTCAGCAACCCAAAAGTGGCCTTCTTCATTTTCTCCTTTTTCTGGAACAGGAAACTGAAAACTGTTCTTGCTCTATTTCCTTATTTTACTTTTCTCAGTCTATCACTTTAACTACCATACTGTTCATTTTCCGTAAAAACAAGCTTCATCTTGTCCACTAATCTGGAGGCCCAGCTGGCCTACAATTCTACAGTTTTACTCCCACAATATCTGGAGGTTGTGCTACTAAATTTCTTTTTTTTTAACCTGTATGATGACTATCCGATACTGTTTTTTTGCTTGTGTGTGTAAATAACTTGTAAAGCTCTTTGAATTTACTTGAATTTATTAAAGTAAATTCACTTCTTCCCAATTGCCTGTGAGTGCTTGTTGAGGTAATAATTACACAAGTTACAAGTCAGATATTGCCCATATCATAAGAGCAAAAGGACTTACAGGCACTTCTAGACAACCAGCATTTCCATTGCCAAAGTTGATTATTTCACAATTAAAATGAATACTGTATATGCATGTATTACAAATGCATCATTATCATCATCATAATTTATTGCGGTCTTAGACCAGTGCAAGGATAACGTTCTGTGAAATATACATAGTCTATCTTAAAATGATAACAATGTAGGATAAAATAGAAAATTAAAAATTAAAATATAATTAAAATACATTTATGGACTATCTAACTAGACTCTATAAGTGCAATTTAAGATACAGCCTATACTAAATGAGAATATAGACATTAGAATATATTAAATATAAAGTGTAAAACATGAGTATCTAAAATTACCACTATGTGTATGTATGTATGTATGTATGTATGTATGTATGTATGTATATATAATGAATTACTATTACATACAATACATTACAGAAATTAGCCCATCAGGGTCTGGCGAATCTTCATTGCTGCAGCACAGAACCTTGCTACCTGCACTGTAACGATAGAGTTTTCATCTATAAGCAGCAACTGAGTATAGTCAGAATCTCTACAACCAGGGTATTTAGTAATCAGGGGTAAGATGAGTTTGGTTCAAATGTCTCTATAAAAAATGCAATGCAGAAGAACATGGTCTGTAGTTTCCACCTCTCCAGAGTCACAAGAGCAAAGCCTTGTGGCCAATGGTATTTTTTTATATTTGCCCACCAATACCGCAGAGGGGAGAGCGTGATAACAAGCTAAAGAAAAGGCTCTCTGATGGCTGGGTATTTCAAGCTGTGTGAGGTAACTAGCTGCAGAAGCTATATATTTGTTGTGCGCTGGAGACAGGAAGAATAGAACCTTCCCTAAATCTGCTTGCCTCTCTGTATCCTTTATCCTTTGTTTCAGCTCTTGTTTCGCTTGGTTGAATTACATCTGAAGAACTGTAGATGGGGAATATCCTAACTGTAAAAGATTAAAATCAATGGCCTTGATCCATGTGGATTGAAAATTATCCTGGAAGATGTGAGGTGCAAGGCCCTTGGGATAGAATTTGAGCTTTAGCCAACGGTTTAAAGAGGCTAAACGCACTCTTGACTCAACCTTCATCATGCCTGTTTCAAGCCGTAGGTGTGCATTTGAAATGCATCAAGGCATCTGGAGTGCTGCTCTAATGAATTTGGATTGTTCTCTTTCCAGAGGTGTAAAACATGATGGAGGGCCAACTAAAGTCCCATAGAGAAGCTGAGCTAACGACGTGGCCTGAAAGAGTTTGAGTACGGCTGGAACATAAGATCCCCCCTTACAACGGAAAAATTTTAAGATAGCATTGGCAGATCATTGACCAGAGGCTGCAGCATATTCATAGTGAGCTTTCCTGGAGCCTGTGGCATGGATTACTACACCTAAATACTTGAAACTGGTCACTTCCTCTATTCTATGATCACGGATACTCCATGAACGGAGTTTCGATCTATTAGCGAAAGCCATTATCTTAGTTTTCTGGTAATTTATTTCCAGTTTGTCGCTGTCACAGTGTTTCTATGCTGCTTCAGTCTTATGACTCTAAGCAACTTATAGAACATACAATACATACTGTATAATACAGGGCTTTCCAAAGTGCCGCCGCTAGGGACACACCAGCGGCAGCGGTGGCGGCAGTGCAGCGGCGGCGCGCGCGCTCACGGCAGCGGCGCGGGGGAGCGTGCGGTGGCACGCGCGCGCACGGCAGCAACGTGGGGGGCATGCGGTGGCGCGTGCGTGCACGGCGGCGGTGCGGGGGGCGTGCGGCGGCGCGCGCGTGCATGGCGGCGGCGGCAGCCTCCACTAAAACACGGAAGCACTGATCCCGCACCGCTGCTGCCGCCGCCATGCACGCGCGCACCGCTGCTTCCGGGTGGTGTGGCGACACACCACGCTGTGTGTGGCGACACACTTTTGTGTCGCGACACACAGTTTGGAAAGCTCTGGTATAATACATTACAATAAATCAAAATTTATCAAAATCATTAGGCATATCAATAACAATAACAAATGCTATTAACATAGATTCAACATAAATGTAATAATACCATCATAAAACACCACACAGCAATACATTGGTCTTGCAGTAGCTGATATGTAATCTTTGATTGTTGTCAGTGGGAAAGCTTGCTAACAAGAGATTTGACAAGTGCAAGATACCAGGGGTGATGTAAGAGAAATTTAGTATTACCCATGCCACAGATTGACCTTCAATGTCTAAGCACACACAGAGCTGATCCTAGTAGGGAATACAGTTACAGTATGTCTACCTGTTGTTACCACTGAAGTTCCCCATTTTCAATGAGCCTTGCAACAACGAGAGGAAGAAACTGGGAGAAAATGGGATAATAAAAATGCAGTGCATCAGCTGGTCAACTGGGGGCTTAATGTGTTCTAATGTTGCAACTGAATCTCCAGATGGTTCAACCCTAAGTCTGTTGTGTGCATGCTATGACTGTACCAAAAGGCATTGGTGGTGTGTTATGGCTAGTTGGCTGATATATTATGCTTGTTTTATTGGGGGGTTTAATGTGTTTTTGGTGCTTTGTTGTAAACCACTCAGAATTATGTATTTAAGATGGGCGGCCATGTAATATTTTAAAATAAACAAAAGATCTTTTGAACCAATTTCTGGGTATATGCAAATTTGCTTTCATATAGGAACTGAAGCCAGCAACAACAATGTAATATATAATAAGAAATTTCAGGCATTCCAAATATATGAGTGAAACATTACAGTATATGGTAGTGATTACTGCAATCTAACTACAGAAATATTGCAGTTGTATAAATGTTGTGCATACAATCTTCAGTTATGTCAGTGTCGACTTGGTGTCTCTCTCACATCCTCATTGTACCTGGATCAATGTTCTTTTTAATAACTAATTGATCTTTTATTAACATACAATAATTCATTTACTAAATGTAAATTAAAGACTTAATTGAGCTGCTTAATATGAAGTGTCAGCCTCATAAGCATAATGTATAGTTTAATTAATTGAAACAGCTGATAACAGCATGTCATCTGTCACTATATTCACTGATCTGGGAGCAATTCTCAGTTTGAGGAATTTGCCATAAACACAGGCAAGGATCTGGTCAACTCATTTATTCATGAATAACCTTGGAATTCAATCTGTGCCAAGGGGACTTTGATCTGGTATGCAGTTACAATACAGTGAAGGACATGGATTTAAATTGGTTGAACTGAATTTATTTCATTGGGGGGGGGGAAAGTCATTCTTAAGCCTGAATATACAACTTCTATATCACTGTTCTGAACCTTTCACATAGACGTGATATATACAGGACTGAACACAGGATCAAAAGTACACTCTTGCCAATGTAAATTTTACATTCTTATTTCAGCCCAAGTTATGTGGAGTCAATATAAGTCATATGTGTAATGCTTCTGGATATGGATTTGTTTTGTGTCAAAGTCAAAGTAAATATGACACCAAAGATCCATAATCTCCTGACATTTTTTCATGTTTGCAACAAAATAGAAGCAAAAAAACTGCCCCCAGGCAGTTAGAATATGGATCTTTTCTTTCCTCCCAGAGCTGTTCTGATGATGGAGAAATCAGTCCATAGTCACACATAGTCCTAAACCATAAAATGGCATATTTGAAGGTTTGTATTATGCACAGGCCACAGTCAAGAAAATGCCATGGATTATTGTTGGCACTAAACCACAATGCAAATCTGACTTATTTTAACTATGATTTGTTCTATATTGCTTACATCTGGTTTATTCCTGGTTGTTTTTATACTCCACCAATTTTTTTTTTAATTTTTTAATCTTAGTAGGCTGAAAGCAAAAAATAAGGTAATTACAACTTCTGTTATAGAACTTCAATATGCTGATGATAACATAGTCTGTGCACACTCAGAGGAAGATCTTCAAACTATCCTAAACATCTTTGCAGAAGCATATGAAAAGCTCGGCCTCTCGATTAACATTAAAAAAACCAAAGTGCTTTACCAGCAAGTTCGAACCAATCCCTCTGCAGCGCCATCAATCCAGCTTAAACGTGTGTTACTAGAAAATGTCGACCACTTTTCTTATCTTGGCAGCCATCTATCTACAAAAGCCAACATCAACGCTAAAATTCAGCATCACCTGAGCTCTGCGAGTGTAGCTTTCTCCTGAATGAAGCGTAGAGTGTTTGAGGATCGGGACATTCGCAGGGAGACCAAAATGCTTGTTTACAAAGCCATTGTACTACCAACCCTTTTGTACGCCTGTGAAACATGGACCCTCTACAAACACCACCTCCAACTTCTTGAAAGATTCCACCAACGCTGCCTCCAAAAAATTCTGCAAATTACTTGGGAAGATAGGCGGACTAATGTTAGCGTATTAGAAGAAGCGAAAACCACCAGCATTGAAACAATCATCCAACATCAACTTCACTGGACCGGCCATGTTGTTCAAATGCCTGACCATCGTCTTCCAAAGCAGCTACTTTACTCCCAACTTAAGAATGGAAAACAGAATATTGGTGGACAGCAAAAGAAAAACAAAGATACTCTCAAAGCTAATTTTAAAAAATGTAATATCAGCATTGAGAACTGGGAAGCCCTAACTCATGAGCGTTTCAATTGGAGGTCAGCCTTTATTAAAGGCGCTATGGACTTTGAAAAAGCACGAGTAGAGGGAGAAAGGTAGAAACAAGCTAAAAGGAAGGCACGTCAAGCAAACCCTCATCATGACCGTCTTCCACCTGGAAACCTATGCCCTCATTGTGGGAGGTTGTGCGGATCCAGAATTGGCCTTTACAGCCACTTACCGATCCACTGTTAAGATTTTACCCTTGGAAGACAATCTTCCTTGGCTACGAGTGATCACCAAGACATCTGGTTTATTCCTGGTTGTTTTTATACTCCACCAATTTCTTCTAGATATTTGTAGAAGATATTGAGAAAACCTGTACAAGATTGGAAATCATGGAGAGAGATGGCTTATGGAATCGCCAAGGGTCATATATGACTGAATGGATAATTTGATTCGATTGAGAAAACAACTCAGCAACTAGCTAAACAAATCATGATTACTTAGTCTGTAAAATTAACTTTGGGTCATTCAAGAATTCAGAGTTGAAATAAATCCAAGCTACTAAGACATGAGTTTTCCTAACAGAAACTCAAGAACTAGATTGATATCATCATGGCTCTGGTGAAATCTATTCAGAAACATCTTAATTCAAGAACCATGTGCAAGATAATTTTCCAAATGCTTTGAAGAAACTTTCTGACAGACCTGCAATTCAAATAAAGTAACCAGTGATTGTTCATTGTGTGCCAGAGAAACATTGTAAACATATTACGGGATTACATGTCAACACAGTCATTTTATTAAATATACTAATTTCAACATACACAGTAAACCCAAGCCTAATTAAGATTACCTGAACAGATGTTTCTTTATTTCAATGTTTGTGTTTTCCACAATAGCATATAATAGTTCATGCTGTCTTTTTTTAATTGACTGTATTTATTAACGAAAAAAAAGAGAATAACCAAAAACAGAATTAAAGGAAAATACAAATGGCAAAAAGTAAAAAGAAAACTAAAGGAAAAAAGAAAAAGAAGAGTGCATGTTCTTTTGATTAATCATATTATCAGATTTTCCAAGGTGTTTATATAAAGTCATTCATATCTAGGGGGCATAGACAGGTTTTAGGTGCATTAAAATCTTCCTTTTGGAGTAAAACAATCTTCTTAGCTGCTGCCATCACATACTGTAATTCCAAAGCTCTTCACATTTTGATAGGTTCAAAAAATTTTGGGATATAATTCAGTATCACATTCACACCTTTAGCCCTTATTTCTTTTTACAACATCACATTTACAACCTTAGTAATATTAAACCAAAATGTACTTTCAGTTTGTGCTTTTATGTACACCTATAGAAACATAAGTCTGAGTTCACACATTATGAGGAGCCTTGATTGTTCTTCCAATAATTGAATAAACCACAATTTGCTCAGTTCATACATGCTAAGTCAAAACACAAAAAAGCACTTGGTTGGGCATGCTGTGTGAATCAAACCTTATCAAATGTATGGGAATATTCAGAGTCTGGTAATAGGGAAATGTAATATTTTTATATATATATATATATATATATATATATATATATATATATACACATACACATACACATACACATACACATACACATACACATACACATACACATACACATACACATACATACATACATACACATACATACATACATACATACACACACACACACACATACACATACATACATACACATACATACATACATACATACACATACACATACACATACACATACACATACACATACACAGATACATACATACATACATACATACATACATACATACATACATACATACATATCAGTAGGCCCTTAAGTATTTTCATTCCCAAATTGCAGAACTGCATTTAAATGCTTGCCTTTGTTTGTTTCAGGAATGTAATTACTTGTATACTCTCACCCTACCTATTCAACCTGTACGCAGAACACATCATGCGACGTGCTGGGCTTGAGGAATCCAAGGCTGGAGTTAAAATTGCTGGAAGAAACATTAACAATCTCAGATATGCAGATGATACCACTTTGATGGCTGAAAGCAAGGAGGAGTTGAAGAGCCTTATGATGAAGGTGAAAGAAGAAAGTGCAAAAGCTGGGTTGCAGTTAAACCTCAAAAAAACCAAGATTATGGCAACCAGCTTGATTGATGACTGGCAAATAGAGGGAGAAAACGTGGAGGCAGTGACAGACTTTGTATTTCTAGGCGCAAAGATTACTGCAGACGCTGACTGCAGCCAGGAAATCAGAAGACGTCTACTTCTTGGGAGGAGAGCAATGGCAAATCTTGATAAAATAGTTAAGAGCAGAGACATCACACTGACAAAGGTCCGCATAGTTAAAGCAATGGTATTCCCTGTAGTAACCTATGGCTGCGAGAGCTGGACCATAAGGAAGGCTGAGCGAAGGAAGATAGATGCTTTTGAACTGTGGTGTTGGAGGAAAATTCTGAGAGTGCCTTGGACTGCAAGAAGATCAAACCAGTCCATACTCCAGGAAATCAAGCCAGACTGCTCACTTGAGGGAATGATATTCAAGGCAAAACTGAAGTACTTTGGCCACATAATGAGAAGACAGGATACCCTGGAGAAGAAGCTGATGCTAGGGAAAGTGGAAGGCAAAAGGAAGAGGGGCCGACCAAGGGCAAGATGGATGGATGGTATTCTGGAGGTGACGGACTCAACCATGGGGGAGCTGGGGATGGTGACGGCCGACAGGAAGCTCTGGCGTGGACTGGTCCATGAAGTCACGAAGAGTCGGAAACGACTGAACGAATAAACAACAAAATTACTTTGAGATGAGTCTTTCACAATACTATGCCATGTATACTTTCCAGTTTGTCTACAAAATATCATTATCTCTTACCAATGAAGTTGTCACAGCTTGCAGATAAAGTGTCTTTCGTCTTATTTCTCTTTAGTATAAATGATATTTTCATAGTTTTCTAAAGCACTCCCCCTTCATCAGTTTGTATGCTTAAAGTAATGCTACCAGAACTGGGCAGCAAAAATCCAGAGAATATGGATATATCACTATAAACATACTTCTTTCCTTCAGCTTGGTATTGCTTTGATGGGTTCTTTCTGGACCTATCCATGCAAGTTGTGGAGGAGGTTATTTATAATACTGATGTGAAAGCAAATGACAAGGATGCTGTTAGTTGCCTCCAACACTACCATCACATCAAGTTGACACTCCTCTATGTGTTAATGCTTTAGATTTTCATCGGTTGACCTGGTTGTTAAAATCAGATTTGGTGTTTCTGGGAAGAAATCAGCATCAGATCCAAGATGTTTTGAAGGACAGGGTTGGGGACTATAGTATATCTGAAAAGAGACAGCATCATACAGTGGGTGAGCTGTAAGCCTGAAAAATCTCAGCATGTTTGGCCTTAGCCATGAACTCACTGGATAGCCTTATACAAGACAATATTCCTCAAACTATACTAGCTATCCTTACATAGTAGTAGAAAGGTTTGGTCTGGTGGTTAAGGTGCTGGGCTAGAAACCAGGAGACTGTGAGTTCTAGTCCCGCCTTAGGCATGAAAGCTGGCTGGGTGACCTTGGGCCAGTCACTCTCTCTCAGCCCAACTCACCTCACAGGGTTGTTGTTTTGGAGAAAATAGGAGGCGGACGGAGTATTAGGTATGTTCGCTGCCTTGAGTTATTTATAAAAATAATAAAGGGATAAAAATTAAATAAATATAAATAAATAAATAAATAAATAAAGGTTTACTGAGACACTGTATACACATCTGTTAGGTGATGGTTAACTATGCGGGGTTCCAGGCAATGAAGTAATCCAAACAGCGTGTTGTAAGGCTAACAATATCTTTATTGATAGCATAAGGCAATAATGGATGTACAGTGCATTATTGCAAAAAGGTAAAATCAAAGCATAAGCAGAGTTCCATCACCAGAAGTGAGGAAAAAAAAAACATCATGGTCTGTGCAAAGACCAGGCAAAGACCAGGCATGGTTACAGTTCAGATACAAGTACATGCAGATAGCAGTCTACATAAAGAACAGAAGACATATATGTGTAGAACATAAGTATAAAGGACTACCCATGGTTCATAGCTCACATGTGATTGGTTTAAACATGAGCATCTCTTTTAGTATAGCATTTCTGGTAGTAATTGTACTTACTATAAAGCGTCACACGATGGCAGTGTTGTGTATTGGCCTTTTTTTTTGTTTTGAGAACGATTCTGATTACGGGTTTATTTTGTCTAGCTAGAGATATCTCAGCACCTGCCATCTACGTCTCAGATGTTTTGAGAACCAAACTTACAATGCAGAAAACAATGTAGATTGTTTTCACTTGTATTTTTCCACTCTCTGGCCAGACACAGTGGAAGAAAATGCCATGCGTTTAATTCTGCATAGAATGCTTTAACCAAATAACCTTAACACCCCTTCCGCATGGATTTTTTTTGAAACACTGTGGGGGAAAACTGTTATTTCAAAAGCACACAGAGACACAAATGATTTTATTTCAGACACATTTGCTCCAATCCCAATCTGGTTACCATGGTTGTATGTTTTGTTGGAGAAAGTGCTTTCGTGAGAACGTCTGCGATATTTAGTTCAGATGGACAATACTCTAATTGTATAAATTTTTCCTGAATTGCATGCCTCACATTTTGGTATTTTACATGGATGTATTTCGTGTGATTATTGACATTTTCCGAAGCAGCTAGAGATAGACAGGATTGGGAATCTTCATACATTGTTATTGGTGTATTTATATTTACAGATAAATCTGTAAACAATTGTTTTAACCAATACGTTTCATTGATTGCCTCACTGAGGGCCGAGAATTCGGCTTCGCAGGTAGAAACGGCAATTAATGTTTGTTTTCTTGCTCTCCAGGCAATGGGTGTATTTGCAAACAAACAAACAAAACCACTCACAGACTTTCTGTCTCTCTCTTCTGCAAAAGAGCTGTCAGCATAAATCACAGGCATTTCAGCCTTGGTGGCTGATATTTTGAGACAAAGATCAGCTGTGCCTTTAAGATAGCGTAGGACCCTCTTTAAACCTGTCCAATCCCGCATGGATGGTTTGGCAACCTTACGACTAAGCACTCCAACTGAGTAAGCTAAGTCAGGGCGTGTCCATTGTGTTAAGTGTAGCAAACTTCCTACAGCTGAGTGATACAATGCAGGTTGAGGACAAGGTTCCTCACATGCATCACCCTTTAGGAAATCAAGAGTCATTGGTGTTTTGGTTGGTTTTGCATTTGACATTTCAAGTTGACTCAACAATTGGTCAATTTTTCTTTTCTGACTCAGATAGAACTCACCACTCTGAGCTCTAGTGACTTCAACACCTAGATAGTATTTCAGCTCACCTAGGTCTTTCAATTGAAAGTACTGTCTCAATTGTGTTGCAAACTCTTGTACAAGGTGCAAAGAACCAGTTGCTAGGCAAAAATCATCAACATACGTTAGCAACACTGTGTAATCACTTCCAGAACCTCTTACATACACACAAGGATCAGCAACAGACTTCTTAAACTTTAGCTCTAACAAAGCCTTATCTAAACATTGATGCCAACAACGTCCGGCCTGCTTCAAACCGTACAGCGCCTTGCGCAGTCTGTACACCTTCTGAGAATTGTCACAAGCATAGCCAGGAGCCTGCTTCATGTACACAGTTTCAGGGAGCTCTGCATTCAAATATGCTGTGTCAACATCAAAATGATGGACAACAAGTCCACGCTGTGCAGCCAGAGAAAGTACCATACGTAAAGACTCTGGTCTAGCTGTGGGTGCATATGTGAGATCATAGTTCAAAAACCTCTCCTGTGCAAATCCCTGAGCAACAAGCCTGGCTTTGTACTGCACTGTATTATCAGGAAGAAGCTTCTTTCTGAAAACCCATCTGGAACCAACAGCTTTCTGGGATGGGGGCAAATCAGTGACCTCAAACACCTTTTGACTCACTAATGCCTCAAACTCCTTATCCATCGCTGTGTTCCACTTCTCTTGCTCTTCAACAGGCAGATGCAACATCTCCTGGAAAGACTGAGGTTCACAGGTAATCTGACACACTCTCACCTGCTGAATCACAAATCTGTCAGGCTTCACACCCTTTGTGGAGCGTGCAGACCTACGAGGAATTACCACTGCCTCTTCCTCATCACTGTCCTCTGCCTTTTCACTACCTGAATCCCCCTTCAGATCCTGAACCTGCTCAGGTGAAATTTCCTCTTCCTTCACCTGAGGGGATCCTCTCACCACACTAGGAGACTGGGAACCAGAAGGCAGCTGAACTGGTTGTTGTCCAGCCACAGGAGCATGGACAGTTGGCTGTACACTAGATTGCAACAATACTTCTGAACTAGCATTCAACCTATCCCAACCAGTAGGGTGCTCAAAATTAGCACTTCTAGAGATTACTACACGACCATAGCCTGCAGAAAAACGGTAACCCTTAGATCTAGATGAATAACCAACAAACCTTAAGCGTTGTGCTTTTGGCTGGTTCTTCCTTCGCTGAGACTTAGGAATATGCACATATGCAAATGTTCCAAAAACACGCAGATGCTTCAGCGAAGGGCGCTTGCCAAACAAAAGGAAATAAGGAACTTCATTTACAGCTGAATTCCACACCCTGTTAGTCAGATACACTGCAGTCATGGTAGCCTCACCCCAAAAACGGGCTGGCACCTGGGCATCTAACATCAGGCTATTTCTAATGGTATTAACAACACCAATCTTCCTTTCAGCTATTCCATTCTCAGCAGGAACACCAACATTGGCAAGTCTATGGGAGATTCCTTTTCTACGAAGCCAATTCTGAAACTCATGGCCTAGAAACTCTCCTCCACAATCCGATTGAAATTGACCTACTTGATAGCCATAATTTCTTTCCACCATTGCAACAAACTCCTTAAAGCGAGCAAAAGCCTCCGCTTTAGATTTGAGCAAATAACAAAACGTATAGCGAGTATGGTCATCCACCAAAAGAAACATGAAACGCGCCCCCCCCCTCACTAGGAGCATTGGGGCCGGCTAAGTCTCCATGAACCAACTGAAAAGGCCTAGTTGACACTCTGTCACTTTTTCTAGCAATAGGAGCAGCCTTAATTTTCGATTGTTTGCACACAGTACAATCAAGAAAGTCATCACACGTTTTGGATCCTAACTCAGGATACACCTTGGCCAGTTGGGACAAACTTCCCCACCCGGGATGTCCCAGAACTCTGTGATAATAGTGAATGCATTTGTTATGTGGGGGAACATTGGAAATACAATTTCCTGACACAATCCCCTGCTTAGGAAGCATTTCATACAATTGATTCACTAACCCCCCCCTAGCACATTCTATCCCATCTTTTTCAATAGAACATCCAGTACCCTTGAACACAACAGTATAACCAGACTTTACCAGGGCTGGAACGCTAAGGAGGGAAAAGTCAAGTGTAGGTACACACAACACATTTTGCATATTTATCCCCAAACAAGGAATGTATACTTCACCCTGAAAGGACACATCAGCCATAGATCCATCAGCCAGAGCAACCTGTTGGACGTTAGGCTTGCTTTTTGATAACAACAACTGTTCATTGTTGACAATGATTTGACTACAGGCTGAGTCCAAAAGCCAAGTCTCTGGGGAACGTCTACTCACAGCCGTGAGCAAAGCAGACACCTGGGTACGTTGTCTAGGCGCTTGTTTCCCCTTCTTTCGTACGAACCTCTTTCCACTGGCTCCACCAGCTGGGCGAGGTGGCTGGGGACAGTCTCTCATGAAGTGTTGGGTCGAGTTGCACCGGAAACATCTCCTCACAGCACACGCAGCCTCTGTTCCAACTGGAAAACGCTGAGCTGAAGCCTCAGGAACAGCAACAGATGACTTACTCTGCATCCTCTCCAAATCACGAGCTTGCTGGATTTCTTGCAGGCGATTTGTAAGATAATCCACAGTTAGGTCTTGGGGCCTCAACGTCTGAGTTGCCTCGATGAGCATGTCAAAGCTCTTGTCCAAGCTTGACAGGATGATACAAGCTCTCTGGGTATCAGGGATCACAACATCCCGGTCCTCAAGTTCAAGAAACAAAGTCTTGACTTTATGGAGGTGGGTCATCACGTTTCCACCGGGCTGCAGCTTCAAGTTGTAAAGCTGACGTGATATACCAACAATGGCAGCAGAGGTTTGCTTGGAATAAAGGGCTTTAAGAGCTTCCCAACAGGCATGTGCGGTCTCCAAATTACTGATATGCAGTAGCTGTGATGATTCTAGTCCCAGAATCAAGTTGCCATAAGCACGATCCAAACACAACTGCACTTCTTCAGTAATAGCACCGGTTGGAGGTGGGTCTTTCACATACTTCCACAAACCTTCTTTTAGGAAGAAAGACTTGATCTTCACACACCAGGTCCGATAGTTTGTGCCATTCAAACGCTCAAAGGGCAGACTGGTTAGCCCTGCAGCAGCAGCCATGCTGACCACTCAAAGAAAAACACGTTTACTTCAAAATGCAGCCTTAAAAACAAACCCCGTTGTTACAGCTAGATCCAGCGCAGCAAAGAAAAACACAAAATTCTCTCTGGGCCACCATAACCTGTTAGGTGATGGTTAACTATGCGGGGTTCCAGGCAATGAAGTAATCCAAACAACGTGTTGTAAGGCTAACAATATCTTTATTGATAGCATAAGGCAATAATGGATGTATAGTGCATTATTGCAAAAAGGTAAAATCAAAGCATAAGCAGAGTTCCATCACCAGAAGTGAGGAAAAAAAAAAACATCATGGTCTGTGCAAAGACCAGGCAAAGACCAGGCATGGTTACAGTTCAGATACAAGTACATGCAGATAGCAGTCTACATAAAGAACAGAAGACATATATGTGTAGAACATAAGTATAAAGGACTACCCATGGTTCATAGCTCACATGTGATTGGTTTAAACATGAGCATCTCTTTTAGTATAGCATTTCTGGTAGTAATTGTACTTACTATAAAGCGTCACACGATGGCAGTGTTGTGTATTGGCCTTTTTTTTTGTTTTGAGAACGATTCTGATTACGGGTTTATTTTGTCTAGCTAGAGATATCTCAGCACCTGCCATCTACGTCTCAGATGTTTTGAGAACCAAATTTACAATGCGGAAAACAATGTAGATTGTTTTCACTTGTATTTTTCCACTCTCTGGCCAGACACAGTGGAAGAAAATGCCATGCGTTTAATTCTGCATAGAATGCTTTAACCAAATAACCTTAACAACATCCCTTTAAGAAATAGGAGGATTCAGAAAAAAAAGTACGGTATTCTGTAAATGAATTTCCTCCTTATTTTGACATTGACAATAGTTCATCAATAGTATGAAGTGTCATCTTTAATTAATGGAGGTTCTAAAGGTTGATCAAAAACAATTGCATTGTCTTCATTACTATATACTGTATGCCTGATGGGACATATCATCCAAGCTTACAGTATATGGCAAAACATTATCTCTTACCTCCATTTAGAGTATGAAGCATTATTTTAAGATATCTGTTTTCTAACAGCCATTTCACAAACCAAGTTAAGTGCAAATATCATAAGAAAAACAATAGAATGAATCAGACTTAGAAGGTATTGCAAGGCTAGAAAATTGAGCTTCCAGAAGATAACCTCAAATATGCTGCAATCCACAAGTCTTACTCTCTGGGGGGAAAAAATCTTATCTCTTTAAAGAGGATATTTACCAGGTAGGTTACTATAGAAAAATACTTTATACAGCACAATTTATGACTTCCAGCTGACATTAAAAAGCAACATGAGTAAAATATAGAGAAGAAGGTTTGAGTCCAAGCATGGAAAGCAAAATATATAAATTGTGGTGATAATTTTGCATGGTGAAATTCTTTATATTCCACCATTCCTCTGGGGTTCGTCACACAACAGGTCTCCTTCACAGCAACAAACTTACTAGATAGATTGGGTAGAGATTTTGCTTGCTTAAAATCCCCTAGGTTGGCTTTATGTTTGAGTGTGGACTGAAACCTGACAACTGTTTCTCATACATGGGCTTCCCTTCATAGTCTTTACAACAAACATTGTGTTTTCAGACTGTAGTGCAGAAAAACAGCAAGTAGGAACTGGACAACGATCCACCACAGTACCACACAACATATCCTTATTATTTTAAACTAGATACAGTCATAACCTTATGCTTATGCCCAGGTGTAAGAATTTCCATTTACACTATTCATTCTTTAGCAATACTGGATTTCATTTAATAAATTAAATAAATATATTTCAAGTATAAATAGGAAAGGAAATGTGTTTTTAATTAAATGTATATATAATAGTCTAGAGATGAAGTCTGAAACAAAATATTCTTGAAGAAAACTGGGGACAATTTTTCTTTATGCTTTGCATATTACAATCTGATTTTTAAGGGGGGAAAATCCCCATTTTATATTCATATTAGTTGCCTGAATTTAAATCTCTCACACCTGAGATTAATACAGGCTTCTCCTTGAATTACTTTCCAGCTCTGAAGTACAGTTTTGAAGAGCAAAGCTCTCTACATATTCACTTCTCTTTCAGAGACATAAAAGCGTATAAAATATATGAAATATTAAAATTGTGTGTGCCCACACACATGTATATTAAGGTGGAAAAAGTGGGAGAATGTATGTGCTAGTATAGTTATTTACCTCTGATATAAATATACACTTTCATTTCAGAACAATTATGAACAGCATCAACTGACATTAATTAGATTTTTCCCCTATTTAAAATATGGAGTTGAAGACTCTACACTTGTTCATTTATAAGTAAATCCCACTAAATACAATGAGATTTATTCCACACAGAAGTACATAGGATTTAAGCTTAATGTTTAATTGCAAGAACTGTTCAGGTTGCTACTCAGTAATATTTTATATACTGTAATAGAAAATATGGTTTTGAGGAGCAAAACACTATCCACAATAAACTAGGTTATAAACAAAAATGAAAAATCTGTCTTCTCATTAAGTTTGTAAAATACACAACCAACCTGCTTGAGACAAAATATCAAGTTATATTTTCATAGTTAGTAGCCATTAGTTAATTGCTATTTCTGTAGCATAATATTGTATATAAGTGTTTGGCTTATCTAAAAGCCACTGTTTTGTTTTACAAAAAGCCAGCAATTAATCCATAAGCCATCTTCTCCATGCTCCAGAGGTACGTGAAAGGGGGCTGGTTGTGTTTCCTGGCATTTATTGCTTAGAAACTAGAACAGACTGACTTCTTACAGGATTAAAGGTACTTTTTCTTTATTATTCCAGAGTCTAGATTTTCATAGAAATAGAGCAAAATCATGGAACCATCCAGCTCTGCTCACAGTAAAACATTAATAAAAGTTGGGCATCAAAATAAGTGAAGTGTTTTCTTACGGCAAGGAAGAAAAACCTTTGGATCTCCAGAATCATGGGGCCAAAGCAAAATTCCAAGCACCCTTCCCCATTGGCTATGCAGGGTTGGGCAACTGGAAAAACTGTAACCCTCTTTGCTGCCATCTAGATTTATCTATCTCTCTATCTCTCTATCGCATTTCTTCACTGCCCATCTCGTACAAACGACTCTGATAGCAAATGAGCCAGTTTGGTGTAGTGGTTAAGGCACCAGGCTAGAAACTGGGAAACCGTGAGTTCTAATCCTGCCTTTAGGCACAAAGCCAGCTGGGTGACCTTGGGCCAGTCACTCTCTCTCAGCCCTAGGAAAGTGGCAATGGCAAACCACCTCTGAAAAACCTTGCCAAGAAAACTGCAGGGACTTGTCCAGAGTCAAAACTGACTCAAAAAAAAAGAAGACAGCAAATGGATTTTTGCAGCCCAGGTCTAATAGCCCTAGGGAAGTGAATTTTAAAAAATCACACATACACTTACATGTACTTACATACAGAATGAGAGAGAGGATGGAAGGGAAAAAAAGAAAGGAAAATTAAAACATAGAAACTAAACAGGGAAAGGGGGAATTAGATTTTATATAAGAGGATACTTACAGTATATTAAAAAAAACCTCAGTGTTTAAACAATGGACTAACCCTTGAGCATACAGAAAACTATTGGTCAGAGTTCCCTCTCCATCAATATGTAACAAGCTCATAGGTGGAGAGTGAACACCTTTGATCCATCCAAGATGAAAAATCAGACATGAGAGATTATTTTCATTAAAATAAAACAATGTTTGCCTACAGCCCTTCATGGTAAATCCTAGTTCTTTATAGTTCATTAAATTCCAAATTTTTGGTATATAGTTCAACATTACCTTAACATCTTGAACCCTCTTCTCAGCATTAAGAATTTGAATTGGAATTCATTTTTCAATTTCATATACAGAGAAGTTGTTCACTTGTCCACCGTATTACTTCATTCCTGGTTGTAAACTTCTTCATCTTCCTGGTTGGAATCTTAGATCTTTTCCTATTGTAAGTTTGCCAAACTAGTCAGATCATTTTTCAATGGCCTCAACTGGTTGGGGGCGATCAGGATGTCTTGTTGACCAGGAATGTTTTGTGCCTTGGACTTTTGTGTATTGACGTTGGAGGATATTTAGTCCAGACACCTTTCGCTGCTTATGGACATATGCCTTGAGCTTGGACATACCATTTTTACTTAAGAAAGAGCTCAGATATTCTGTGTCTTTGGTTACATGCATATAAATGTAACCATTTATATGCCCAGAGTCCCTTGCATGGGAGATGGGCGGGGAATAAATTTGAATAATAAATAAATAAATAAATAAAATATTTGTTTTTTCATATATATAATTTTGATTAAGAATTTTGATTATAATAGTAAAATCTAATACAAACTAAATTTAAAGAAAGAAAAGAGTCTAGAAAGAAAAAGTAAGAAGTGCAAGAAAAAGAAAGAAGAAAGAGAAAAGTAAGAATATAATAAAGAAAAAAGAAATATATAAAGAAGTGACTTCCAACCTTCATCATAACAAGTATAAACAAATTTAGTGACTCTTCACCCCCTCTGAGGTTACAAACAATTATCTCCTCATCCCATAGCCCCTCCCTTAAAGGTAAAGGTTCCCCCTGCACATTTGTGCAGTCGTGTCCGACTCTAGGGGCCGGTGCTCATCTCCATTTGTTAGCTGAAGAGCCAGCGCTGTCCAAAGACGCTTCCATTGTCATGTGGCCGGCATGACGCGCGCGGAACGCTGTTACCTACCCACCGAAGTGGTACCTATTAATCTACTTGCATTTGCATGCTTTCAAATTGCTAGGTTGGCAATAGCTGGGGCTAGTGCGGGAGCTCAATCCATCACGCAGGGCTAGGGATTCGAACCTCCAAACTTGCAATCTTCCGATTGACAAGCCTGGCATCTTACCCCCTGAGCCACCACGCCCCTTATCTATATCTCGTCCCTTATCTATAGACAAATCCATAAAGCGTCATCTTTTCAGTCCTGGTGTCAGCAGAAAGTCCATAAAGGGTAACCAGAAGTAACAACATATCTCCTTTTAACCTTAATCAAATAAACCAACTTTATATTCCTTCTAACAGTCTTAATCTTTAGTTCATTCAAATATTGTCATGGAATTTGATTTCTCTTCATTTCTTCATCCCATCGCACAGTGTTCTTCAAGGCTTTAACAAGCCTCTTTTGTAAATCCAATAGGAAAAAATTATCCAAGTCACTCTCTTGGTTTGTCATTTGTATTTCCCTTTTAAATCTTAAAACCTCAGCCAGTTTCTTTTGTAGATCTAGCGAAACATCCTTTTCTAAGTCATTCTCTTGGCTTGTCAGTTGTAAATCCACTTTCGATACCATCTCTATCTTGTCAGATACATTTTTTTCTACATCTGTCATTTCTTCAATAACATCTTTTGGACATAGTCCATCATAGAGGCAGACATCATAACTGATATTGCTGATATTGTGGCTACTAATTTCTAACTCCATTCTTCAAAAGTCTCCTTCAGTATTTTCATTGTTATAATGTTTTGCATCATTTCATAGGCTTGTAAATCTTTCCTCTACCTAAAACCTTTAGTCCCCTCTAGTGTCCCGTTTTTGAAATCATGAAATTGCTTATCTTTGTTGTGTCTTGTAAAAACCAAAACAGAATCTATTTCACACAAGAAGTTGTTTGTTATTTATAATTAAAATCCATCTGGATTTTATAATTACTCATTGTATTATAGTATTGTGGTTTTTACATATTTTAGATTCTATTTTAACTGCTTATTTATTGTGAACCGCCCAGAGTTCCCCATGAGGGGAGATGGGCGGACATATAAATTAAATTAAATTAAATTAAATTAAATTAAATTAAATTAAATTAAATTAAATTAATAAATTAATAAATAAATAAATAAATAAAATCTTATTGTAAAAGTTTCAGTATTCCAATTTTATCTGGACCCTTAGACCATTTATAACTTTCTAAGATCAAAATCCTATTTAGCTTTTTGCTGTTTATTGCAGATTCTTTACATTCTTAAACTTATGATTAAAATTTTCTTTCATTCAGGATTGAAGGCAGACTCACCTAGAATTTTCAGATTTGTTGGTCTGATTGTCTCTAATATCTTAGAGTAGTTAATGAGCAATTTCCAAAAGTGATTAGAACAGAGCTTTCCAAACTGTGTGTCGTGACACGTTAGTGTGTTGGCTGCAGTGTCTGGGTGTGTCGCGGCTGCTGCTGCCTCCGAGCCCTGCCAGGATTCCGCGCAGGTCCTAGTGCCTGCCTTGTGCCTGGCTGCCTCCAAACCTGCCCTGCCAGGATTCTGCACAGGTCCTAGTGCCTGCCTTGTGCCCTGCTGTAAGCGTGTGTCACGAAATGATGCCCTGCTGTAAGAGTGTGTCGCGAAATGATGCATGTCTAAAAAGTGTGTCACCAACATGAAAAGTTTGGAAAGCTCTGGATTAGAAAGTGAGGTTTGTGAACTTAGTGTCCTTTAAAAGTGTCCACCATGGTTGTGAGCAAGATGGATAATCCTGTCATCTCCCGGCACTCAAACTCACAAGGAGCAGCTGTCTGGAGCACATGTGGGTGATCTCCCATCCTCTCCTTATCCAGAGAGGTTCCAAGGAACTGGTCTACTCACCGGTTCCTTGGTCTTTGCTGCAGTTGTCAGCTCCGCTTTCGCACAGCCATCTTCCGTTTGCCATACCTCCCCCAGAAGTCCAGGTTCATGCATATAAATATTTGTGTGTTATTTGCCAATATCTTGTTTTTCTTAAGTGTAACTGTGATAAAAGACTATCACAAGTCTGCCTGGTGTGGCATATCCCATTGGCCAACTCACCACCTGATTTTCCCAGTGCTTTCCCTTCTGTCCTTCCCTGCCTCTTCCTCAGCCATTGATGCCCTTGACATTTTCCCCACAGCCACCCCAACCACTTCTGTCCAGAATAAAACAGTCTCTGTAGACCTAAACACTCAGTATATGTTTTTGGTTCAAGCAGGGGCCATCAGAGACCAGCTGCTCCATCTACAGAATGTTTTATGGGGAGAACAGTTCATGCAAGGAACATTCTGCACATCCAACAATATGGTTTTCCATGACTAAAGAGACACACAAAGTAGTCAGCGTGTCAATCCAAAAGTCAAAGCCAGACCAGCATGATTATTTTATGAAGCTTTAGAGAGCCTTTTCTCAATAGCAGCCAACCAGGTACAAATATGTCTTATCCACATCTTTTGTTTTGCCATGTTCCAAGATATTGCCCTCATCTCACCTCCATTCCATAAGCAAAACTGCCTTAAACTGACCTTAGTAGTGCTGGTGTTAAAAGAGCATTTTCCTCAGTAAGCCAATAGCATCCACCAGCAGTCTCAAAGTGAGTAAAATCTATTACTTCACCACCCATTACATTGGATGTCCTCTACGTTCATGCTCCAATTCTCTTGCAGGGTTTATATGGCATTAGTATAACTATCAGTAGTTCTTTTCATTGAGACAGTTTATTAATCATATTGTGCAATAACTGTTTTGAGATTTTGATTCAACCAGATAGTCATTCTTGGTGATGCCTAAGTGGCCTTCATGAAGTTTTTCAGCACTTCTTTTTGAATCTCAGCTGAAATAATAATTCTGTCACTATAGAAAATTAGTTCTTGTGATACAATAAATCTTCCTCTTTCTATAAAAAATTAGTCAAGTGAAGTAGGCATGCTGTCTATATGTGATGGCTAACCATTCTGAAGTTCAGTATTGCCTGGAGCTCTGAGACAGAAGTAGTATGTACTGTAGCATATACATTGAAAAAAAATAAGAAGAAATAGGCTTTGAGGTTCATAATATTGCTTTGTAAGACTTCACTTCTTCAAAGAGTTATTGAATCAAGATCAGAGAGTTTTAGTGATATTTATGCCTGGAAATTTCAGTACAAGGGTTATATCACATCATCTGGAGAAATCATATTGGCACCTTGTTGGTACCTGGTCCAAATTAAATTCATGGAAGCTGTGGAACCAATGGCTTGTGGTCTATATGTTTTTTTCTTCCAAACAATTTTTATTCAAAGAAGATTTTACAAAGATTTAAAAAATTACAGAAACATAGAAGAAGAAATAGAAAAGAAAGAAATTATAAAAGGGTAAAAGAAAAAGTGAAGGATAACAAAAAAGAAAGAAAAAGGAAGATATCTAAAGAAGCTACTTCCGATCTTCTTTGCAGCAGTTAAAAACATAGCAATTACCATCTCCACCCTCCCATATTACATATCATTATTCCCTTCTTCCCGTAATCAAACCTTTTTAATCAATAAATCCTGAAATCACCAGTTCATTTTTATCCATTTTCAGCAAAAAGTCCATAAAGGGATTCCATTTTTTTTTTAAAAAAAATATTTATTTATTATTCGAATTTATCACCGCCCATCTCTACAACAGTAGACTCTGGGCGGTTTACAATAATATTATAAAAACAATTAAAACCTATACATCTAAAATCCACTATAATAATAAATAGAAAAATCCAAAGATGGTGAGTTCTTAAAAGGAGGGTATTACTAAGCTAACCACCCCCAGGAGGAACTATTATTTCCTTTGTTCCAAGCAAGGCGGCAGAACCAGGTCTTTAAAGACTTCCTGAAGGCCAGGAGCGAGGTCGCCCGCCTCACCTCTGGGGGCAAGATATTCCACAGGGCGGGTGCTATCAGGTGTTTTATAAAAGTAGTTGTAGTTTTCTCCTTAATCAAACAAGTCAATTTAGCCATTTCTGCAAACTCAGCCATCTTCACAATCCATTCCTCCATTATTGGTGTTTCTTCCATCTTTGTGCATATAATAACCTTGCTGCAGTTACCATATATAAAACCAATCATGCATGCTTGTGGTCTATATGTGACTGATCGTAATTGGTAAAAGTACCTGGAGAGTCATTTACATGCCCACATTCTTCCACAATTTGAGTGTGCCATCATTCTGGGTCTATGAATGTTCTTGAAGAACAGACTTTTGGCTTCAGTTCTCCTTCATTAACTTGAAGCAATGTTCCACCTAACTGCTAGCACTGGCACTCACAACAGTATGCCAGTTGACAGCATAGAAAGCAGCACTCTTAACCAAGTTAAAAGTTATTTAACATTTCTGAAAGCTTTATCTTGTGTATAGTCCCCACATGTTATCTTTTTGGGCAGTAAAGTTGAAAAGTGAATGACCTCTTGCAATTGTGCTACAAATCTTCCAAGAGCCAAAAATCTCTAATTTAGCTGTGGATTATCTAGGTTAATTCTTAAAATAGCTTTTACTTTCTTTCAATCTGCACAGCATGTTCATTTATGCAATGAACAAGATATACCATAGGTCATGTTCATCTACGATAAGACCATAAGCCAAGATGACATCCATGAATACCTAAATGCTATCCAGGTGTTTTACGAGTACACATGTTTCCATATGAAACAGTCTAGAAGTCCCAAAATCCCCAAGTTAGTTATTTAAAGAATAATATGACAAATGATATAATAAACTCAGTTAATCTGGCATAATTTGAGTCTATCCGGATCTGCCAAAATCTATTGGCAGCATCAATCAGTGAGAACACCAAAACAACTGCAATTGGTAGAACATCACTATCTGAAGTAGGAGGGATCATTATCTATAATAAAGAAGAGTCTCTCTTCTTAGTTTTGTTCAATTATTTCGTGTTACCTGGATGTGCACTATGTTATTTTGTTTGATTTGTGTGCACCAGTCACTTAGTTTAGTGATAATTTCCATCACAATCAATTAATCTTTTGGGGTCCCTGTATTGCGCCATGCCAGTCCCTAGTCCCGAAGGTGAGGTGGCTAGCGGTGAGACAGTGTTACCCAGGGTTGGATGGTCAGCCACCAGTGAGAGCAGCCTTGAGTTGTTGTTGTTGTTATTATTATTATTACTATTATTATTTGTAGTACTTTTAGTCAAAGTATTAAATGTATTAAATTATTTTCATATAATAAATGTTTGGGGGTCGATGAACAATCTGACACTTCATGAAGGGGTCGATGAGCTGTAGAGTTTGGGGACCCCTGATCTAAAGTGTAGGGACATAACTTTAGGGCTCCAAGTATTCCCAGGTTTAGGACCAGCAGAAGACACCGGTTTGGATGTCAGAAAAGATTTCCCAAATATAGAGAATTGCAGTCCTCATTGGAGCAGAGAATAGGGCTTTTTTTTTCTTTTCTTTTCAGAATAAGGGAAATAGTTTTAACTCTAGACTCAGAAAAGAGATGCACATTAATTATGTCTGCTCAATATGCTGCCCAAAGCTAGGCCTATTCTGTCCTTGTTGGAAAAGATTAAGGCCTGGATATTCAATTTCCCTATACAAAGAAACAAATGCTCCTCCTGACCCATCACTCGGCACTGGCACACACAAATCCCCATTTGCGTTCTCTCCCGCCACCCCCCCACCCCACACACACCCCAGTGCTTCGTGGTTCTGTGGAATTAATCACATAGCTGTATCTTATAATAATTTGGTTTTGGGTAGTGCAGGACTTTGCGTTTTATATAAAAAGAGTGTGTATGTGATATATATGTATCTGCTCTTGAGGAAAGCCATCCTGTGCCTGCTCGATTTTTCTAGCTGCAGTAAATTTTTCTGCTTCCACCGCTCATCTGAATCAAATATAGTTCATTTTATTTTAAAGAAGTAAAGGGTGTTTTTTTTCCATTTCAGGAAAATGAATGTTAAAGCCAGATAAGAAACTATAGGCTGCTTTCAAGAAGGTTACAAAAAAAACCCTGCATCTTGCATTACTAATCCTTTATCTTTTATGTTAACAAAAAGATTACTGACGTATTTTTGAATCAAAGAAAAATAAAATAGAAAATGCATCTAAAGGACTGCGTAACTTTCATGCAATACACAAATCAGTTGTTAAACGTGGTTTTAGAAAAGAAAAGGGAATGAAGGAAAATTCATAATACATTTCCCTTTGTAAAGTGAGCAAAACAGCTCTGTGCAATAGGCAAGACTACTGGGGGGGAGAGAGAGGAGAGGAATCTTTTCATGTCATCAACTAAGGACGAATGGATTTCCACCACAGAGGTTGAGTTTGATTGCAATGGAGCTATTTTGAAAATGCATGATAGTGCCCAAAAGGGACATACGACTTTCCAAGAGCAAGTCAGAATCTCTCATTCTGCCAGGGTCATTATTCTTTCAGGAAGACGTAGGTCTGCCTATGAAAGTGCTTAAGCAGCCCAGATTTTTGCCTCCTGGGCCAATTTAATTATTCACTGATGAATAGCAGGGGCTGTTTGAGTTTTCATTTGCTTATAATGTTGATTCAGAAATACTGGACACAGAGACATCTCTCCCTTGTTTTCAAGGATTTGGGGTTTTCTATTTCATTCATGTGATAACACACATGGAAAGATCATATGTATCTCCTTGACACGCTTCTGTGAGTTCAAGTGTCCTCCTAGAGAGGACAACCAGATCCTGCTCACAAGGATTACCGCTGAGTCAGGTACTGCCTACCTGGTTCTTGTGCATCTGGCTTTTCCTACCTAACTGCAGAACCCTACTGCAGACTGTAATCTTTGAGAACTCCTGGAGTAAGAGGAAGTGCCAGATGATTGGAGAATGTTGTTCCAATGTTTAAAAAAGGGGGAAAGGGGGAAACCTAGGAATCTTCAGCCCGGTCAGCTGGACATCAATACCTGGGAAAATCCTTAAAAAGATAACCAACCAGCAGACCAATCATTACCTTGACTTCTCTCTTTTTCCAAATATATGCAAATAACATGGCATTCATTGCAAGCCTCAGCTCATTCTAAGCCTTAGCCTTCTTGATCCCATCCTTACAGATTTGAGCTATTTCCTGATATTCTGTTTTCGTTATATGCCCTTCTTTCTATTTTTTTTAAACTTGTCCTTTTTGCTTCAGTTTATCAGACAGCTCTTTATGCACACCAATCCCATCAGCTCTCTCTTGTTTTTCTTTCTCTTTGGTATTGTTTGTGTTTGGGCCTTAATGATCTTATTTTTCAGAATTTCCTGAATTGTTCTCCCTTTCAAGATTTCCATCCATGGAATCCTTCCTAGTTTTTCCCTTAGCTTATTGAAGTCAGCTCAAATCTAGAACACTACCTGCAATATGATGAATTCTAGGATCACATGATCACTCTCCCCCAAGGTTCCTACAACTTCCACTTCATCACCCATTTCTTCCTTCTTAGAAAAAAATCCAATAGAACTGAACCCTTTTTGGACAATGAAGATGTCTCCAAGGCACACCCAGAACCTGTTGGATTTCCTATTTGCCACAAAGTTTAACTCCCAGTTGATATTGAGATAGTTGAAGTCTCCCATTATCACAGTGGGTATGTTTCCAGGACACCTGATTTGTGAAGAGTTTATTTACATCTTCTGCTGGTTGGGTGACCTGTAATACACACTCATAAGAGCATCATTATTGTTTCTTTTTCCTTTAATATTTGTTCAGGTGCTTTTCAGACAGGTTTTCACCCTTGTGGTCATGAATTTCCATGCAGGTGTAGTCATTCTTTACATATAATGTGACCTCCCCCCCTTTTTTTTTTTTTTGTTGGGTCTATAGCTTTTCCAGTACTATATTCCAATCATCAGTTCCATCCCAACAGGTTTCAATAATACCCACAATGTCATATTTGCCTCCCTGTACTAGGACTTCAAGTTCTACCAGTTTGTTCCCTGTACTCTGTGTGAAGTTACCAGAAGTTACTGGGAATATTAAATTTCAATTGATTGTTCACTGTCAGTTACAGGAAAAAAAACAGACATTTATGAGAAAATAAGTTAAGAGCATCTTCTCTCCTAAATCATTAAATATTACTGTGTCAAAATCTTTCTCAGTGTATATTTTCCTGGCAGAGATTTATGTAGGTAAAATAATTAACAATTTTTCTGTCATTTTGTAGTCCATCTATGTAAGAATCAAATAAGGCATTTATGATTCTAGCACCACTCATTTTATGATCCTTCCTGGCTGAGTTCCACTGGTATCTGGTATAAGATCAAAGTTAGGGGGAAACAAACATTAAGATATTTTCTATCAAAATTCATTGTTAGCTTGTTCCTAGAATTCTTTCTGTTTTACTGGCCTGTGACCCAGTTCTATTCTCGGAGATTTTCTATATTTATTTTATTAATATTCTAATCCCAATTGACAGAAGCAGCACCACATGTATACAGTAGTTTCCTTTTAACATGTCTATGAAGGTTCTCAGTCATCCAGGTGGAATTGTCTGTAGCTTGAATCATGTCAACTGGATTTCTATTTTCTCAGTGGAAACGTTTCGCTCCTTATCCAAGGAGCTTCTTCAGTCTGAGCAAAGTTAGTAAGGGAATCCTGAAATATGTTTCTAGGTGGCTGTGTGACCTTGCACCTGGGGCTAGGTCATGGTTATTTTGAGATGTTATTTCTAAGTCCCTTTATCATCTAAAGGAGGATTTCCTTTTAACACTTCACACAAGTCTGCAAGCAAACTGGTTTGTGTGTGGGTGTGTTTGTGTGTATGCCTTATCATACACTTTCTGGCATATGGTATAAGCCAAATGCAGCCCTCCAAACCATATGTGATATACCTTGACTTGTCTTCTATGTGATGCCCACTGTGTATTAAACAGGAACAGCAATGCCCTTAAAGTAACATGATAGTTTGGAACTCAGTAAGAACTCAGAAGTGACAAGTATAGAGAGCAGGTAAATGGCCCTGGGATGTTTAACTAAGGTGTGAGGATAATATGATAGGTAATTTAATTAGTACTAACTAATTCTTCCAAGAGTTTTTCTTCTGTTGTTCATCCCAGTGTAAATCATGAAATGGACCAGCTCACAACCATTATTGCCAGGACATTAATTAATATTAAATAGGACTACGGAATTAGCCTTCACATTGATGTAAGTTAGGAAGGAATCTTTAAATAGCCCAATTCAGAAGCCAGTTAAGTCCAGGTTTTATAGTTTAGGTGGGTTTCAAAATGTTTTTTTAATAATTATTGTACATAGTTAATTGCTTTAACAAGCAATTGCATTAAACAAACTCACTTACTGGATCGTCACCTTGTTGTGGTGAGTGGGCTTGTGTGTTCCCAATGAACCCTGTGAGCGAAGCCGTCGGGAGTCATGTACTCCTGGCAGGGTCACCCATGGCGGTAAGGTCCAGGGGGAGGAACCAGACAAAGAACAATCCAAGAAAGTCCTCAACGGCAGAACAGGCGGAAGATAACAAGGTGTATTGTTACAACGGCTGTGAAGGCGGATGAAGGCTGCAGCAGACAAAAGGTCACCAATCGTCATGGTATCCATGCCATTGGATTAGAGCCTTTTTCTGTGAAGGTTGTGTGCTGATCGTTGTGCACCGATCTCCACACATAAAACAAATTCACGCACAGGCGTCTTCCAACCACACCAAACCCAAAACAACCAAAAGTCCCATGGCGACTGACGAATGGCAACGGGGGCAGGACTGTGAAATCCGGAAGCTCCTAGTCATGGACCAGCACATGGGCGGTGGATACGGATTCAGTCGCCCTGACTCAAGGATCGAGGCAGTTGAGTAGTTCGGCAGCTGTATCCACGACTGAGCAGCCCTATTTAGGATCCACTCTGCTCACCCCATATGGGGAGGGGGCTAGAAAAGGTGCCCTAAACATAGTCTGCCTCATTTTCTCCCTGACTGGATTACCGCGACCAGTGGGGTCACCATCTAGCGGTCGTAAAAAACACATGAATTTTGGAACATGGAATATACGGACACTGCAAGACAATATGGATAGTGAACGACCTGAACGTAGGACTGCCATTATTGCAAGGGAGCTGAGACGTTTTAATATTGATATAGCAGCACTCCAAGAAACTCGAAGAGCAGGAGAAGGACAGTTGAAGGAAGAAAAAGGAGGTTATACCTTCTTTTGGAAAGGACTGCCTGAACAAGAACGACGAATACATGGGGTAGGCTTTGCTATCAAAAACGACCTTGTGAAGCTCTTGTCAGAAGTTCCCACTGGGATTAACGAACGACTCTCAACTCTGTGAATAAAACTCGCCAAAAACCAACAGGCAACTATCCTAAGTGCTTACGCACCAACACTAGATGCAGATGAGGATATCAAGGAAAAATTTTATACCCAGCTGGACACCATCTTATCAGAGATACCAAAGGAGGATAAAATTATCCTCCTGGGCGATTTCAATGCAAGAGTTGGGCGGGATTTTGATTTGTGGCCAGGGATCATTGGGAAAGAAGGAGTTGACAACAGCAACACGAATGGAATCTTACTTCTGACTAAATGTGCAGAGCATAACCTTGTCATTACTAACACACTCTTTCGCCAGAAAAATAAATTTAAAACATCATGGAAGCACCCACGGTCGAAGCACTGGCATCTTTTAGATTATGTAATTGTCCGTGCTAGAGATCGCCGTGATGTACTTCTCACCAGAGCCATGACGAGCGCCGATGACTGCTGGACAGACCATCGATTAATTCGATCCATGATGGCCATAAAGATTGTCCCTCATCATAGGCTCCAAGGAAGAAAACCAAGGCGTAAAATGAATACACTGGCCCTTCAAGATCCTATTAAACGAGCTTGCTTTCAATCAACTCTCAAGGAACATCTGCCTATGGAACTTCCTGAAAATGTTGAGGAACACTGGATTAAATTGAAGACTTCTATTATTTCAGCCTGTGAACAAACTATCGGATACCAGACTAAGAGACATCAGGACTGGTTTGATGAGAACGATAGTGAGATTGAACATATTATTGACAAGAAAAGGAAAGCCTTCCAGATATGGCAAAAAGATATTAACTGTGCCGTGAAGAAAAAAATCTACGCCAGTGCAAAGGCAGAAGTCCAAAGAAGAACTAGAGAACTTAAGAACATATGGTGGATTAAAAAAGCCCAAGAAACCCAACATTTTGCAGATGCTCATGATGCACGGGGCTTTTTTAATGCCATAAAGGCCATCTATGGACCAACAAACCATGGTACAAATCCCTTACGCTCAGTAGATGGTGCTAAACTTCTAAAGGACAAAGAGTCTATTGCACTGCGCTGGAAAGAGCATTACTACAATCTCCTTAATCGTCACTCTACTGTGGCTGATGAAGTCTTCTTGCAAATCCCACAAAAACAAATAAGAAATGAGCTTGCAGTACCCCCTAGTTTGGAGGAAGTCAGCAAAGCCACTAAACAAATGAAAAATAACAAAGCTAGTGGACCTGATGGGATTCCTGCTGAAGTCTTTAAAGAAGGCGGGCCTGAACTTACACAACAACTTCATAAGCTCATCGAAAAAATCTGGATGAGGGAGGAGATTCCAGCAGACTTTAGGGATGCCATAATTATCACTCTCTTTAAAAAGGGTGATAGAACAGACTGTGGAAACTATCGAGGCATCTCCCTTCTAGCCACAGCAGGCAAAATCCTGGCAAAGATCATCGCAAACCGTCTCCTATCTGTATCAGAAGACATCCTCCCTGAAACGCAAAATGGCTTCCGCCCTTCCAGGGGAACAGTGGATATGATCTTCACTGCACGACAGCTTCAAGAAAAATGCAAGGAGCAAAACCGCCCTCTGTACATGGCGTTTATTGATCTCACTAAAGCTTTTGATACTGTAAATCGTACTGCTCTCTGGACCATCCTTCTGAAAATCGGATGCCCTGATAAATTTGTGAACATCTTGCAGTTACTCCACGACGACATGATGGCAACAATCCTGAATAACAATGGCTCTCAAAGCGATCCATTTAAAGTGGAATCCGGCGTTAAACAGGGATGTGTTATTGCTCCAACCTTATTCGCTATCTTCATCGCTATGATTATGCACCTTGTTGAAGAGAAACTTCCTACTGGTGTAGAAATTATATATCGAACAGATGGAAAGCTTTTTAATCTTAGTAGGCTGAAAGCAAAAAATAAGGTAATTGCAACTTCTGTTATAGAACTTCAATATGCTGATGATAACGTAGTCTGTGCACACTCTGAGGAAGATCTTCAAACTATCCTAAACATCTTTGCAGAAGCATATGAAAAACTCGGCCTCTCGATTAACATTAAAAAAACCAAAGTGCTTTACCAGCAAGTTCGAACCAATCCCTCCGCAGCGCCATCAATCCAGCTTAAAGGTGTGTCACTAGAAAATGTCGATCACTTTTCTTATCTCGGCAGCCATCTATCTACAAAAGCCGATATCGACGCTGAAATTCAGCATCGCCTGAGCTCTGCGAGTGTGGCTTTCTCCCGAATGAAGCGTAGAGTGTTTGAGGATCGGGACATTCGCAGGGAAACCAAAATGCTTGTTTACAAAGCCATTGTACTACCAACCCTTCTGTACGCCTGTGAAACATGGACCCTCTACAAACGCCACCTCCAACTTCTTGAAAGATTCCATCAACGCTGCCTCCGAAAAATTCTGCAAATTACTTGGGAAGATAGGCGGACTAATGTTAGTGTATTAGAAGAAGCGAAAACCACCAGCATTGAAACAATGATCATCCAACATCAACTTCGCTGGACCGGTCATGTTGTTCGAATGCCTGACCATCGTCTTCCAAAGCAGCTACTTTACTCCCAACTTAAGAATGGAAAACGGAATATTGGTGGACAGCAAAAGAGATTCAAAGATACTCTCAAAGCTAATTTTAAAAAATGTAATATCAGCATAGAGAACTGGGAAGCCCTAACTCATGAGCGTTTCAATTGGAGGTCATCCTTTATTAATGGCGCTATGGACTTTGAAGAAGCACGAGTACAGGGCGAAAGGGAGAAAAGAGCTAAAAGGAAGGCACGTCAGGCAAACCCTCATCATGACCGTCTCCCACCCGGAAACCTATGCCCCCACTGTGGGAGGTTGTGCGGATCCAGAATTGGCCTTTACAGCCACTTACGGATCCACCGTTAAAATTTTACCTTTGGAAGACAATCTTACTCGGCTACGAGTGATCGCCAATGATCGCCAATGAATGCATTAAACAAACCTCCAAATAAATATCTTATTTTTAGAATTGCACCAGTGACATAAATTTCTTCTTCATAGGAAATATTATTCTGAATGGGGTTCAACAGACTGCCCCACCATAGAGAAAGAGTGAGCAAACAATAAATAGCTGTCCCTGTAACCCTCTAAAATCATCTCTTACAAGCACCAAATAACTATTTCCCATTAAAATAAATAAATAAAATAGGTGCATTAAGTATATGTTGCAGTGTGTTTAATATATTGGAATTGCAATACACTTAAATAAAACCATATCTCCCTGAAATGGGGTGGGGGCACTGAAAATCTTTATCTCCCCAGCAATGTCACTAGTATGTCACCCCTATCCCTCTGCAGGAAAAAGGTGTCTTTTGGTTATGGACAAAGAAGAATGACAAATACTTAATCAACACAACCTGAACTTCTTGGAAATTTCTTGATGGGAGTGTCATAAAAATTACTACATTGTTTCTTAAGATGAGACTGCCAAAGGGCTTCACATTTTTCACTACACAAGCCATGTTTCTCTGCAGATCCTTTAAAAGACGTTTCTCTTGCTCTCTTACTCTGTCTCTCTCACACACATCTATACATACATCAAGTATAGGCCACGTCTGCAACTATATCCATCCACAGGAAATTATCTAACATGTTTAACAAACAGTGGTACACTGGGAAATCCATAATTGAATTCCCTGGCCATTCAATTCTTAAACCTCTTTGATCAAAATTAGTTAATTACACTGGGACCAGTGTGTTCCTTCATACACATTTTGCCATGTCCCCCAGATATGTGACTATACACACCAACCATATTGTATTCTTTGAAATGCATTTATGAGCCTTTGAAGTTTTTCCCCGTTAACAATGTATTGTTCATTAATACACTGCCAGTAATACTTCCCCATTAGGAAATAGCTGTCCGTGACTCATTTTGGGTGGAATGTGTAATAATCCAAAGGTAATTGATAATGCTATAGAGTAATGGGAGTGTGTGCTCCACTGGGAACAATGTATTGCCCTATTCTTTATTTTAGTCCATTACGTCTGTTCCCCTACAGAAGCTTTTCCCTTGCTTGTGTTTATATATTCACAAAGTCTTTGAGCATTCACCAAACAAGAGAGCTTTGACTTTGCTTTGGTCTTCCCCTTTTCCCCATCCACTTTGTTTGTTGGACCCAGAACACCTTTGAAATTGTTCCCATTAGTACATTAAGATATACCCAATAAAGGAGACCCATCTAGTCAAGAGATTACCTGGTATTAGTCACACCAAACTAATTTAAGTGCATCAGTTTATTTAAGATACTGCTATAGATAAAAAATTTTGGAAAAATCAGATTAACATGCAACCAGGATGAATATAATTATATGAGAATACATTTACAGTATAATCTTTGGATTGAATAGTTGTTGGCTGTACCCTGATCGGAAGTAGAGATCTGGCTCCTTCTTGCTATCAAATATGAGACCAAGATCTCCCAGTGAGTGGAGACTACTTCTCCAAATTCCCTGAAGAGCTGAGTAAGAATCTCTGTTACAATCTGAGTTGGTGTGAAAAATCAGCTGGAAATCCTGATTCTTTAGCTATCCATTCCTTGAAATGTATCAATTAATCTTCCTGTAGATAATATCTTCCCAATTTATTGATTACTGAACGACAGAATATGCCTTTCAAGGCTAACTTACACTTACGCACATACTTATGAAATCTTCTTTAAGCAACAGGTGGAATGTTTTAGAACGAAGTAATCTTTGGAGGTGACAATATAGCCTGTGATATTTATCTTCTCTTCTGTACGACCCAGCCATTTTTTAGCATATAGTGTGAACAAGAACAGCACCTTAAACCTTAAGGATTTTGTTAAACCCCATATAAGAATTAAAATGTTGTGTAAACCCAGCCAGTAAGTTGGGGAAAGAAGAACAGAGCGCAAAAGAGCTTCCTTCATAAGGCTGCTTATTATTTTCTTCCTGTGGCTGCTCAAACAAGCACACTCCAGGTTCCATTGATTAAGCAGTGTCATCTTGTGGGACCCAGAAAACACCCCTTCTTTGTCGTGGTGCCTGATATCTGGAATGAGATTCCCCCCTCCCCAGAGATCCATATGCCTCTCCCTTTGATGATGTTCAGGAATCAATTAAAGATCTAGTTATTCTCCCAGACTCTGGAGCACAATAAAGAGTGAGCCCGGTTGGAAGGCTTTCTTTTTGAGTTATATATTGTTTTGGGAGAGAACCAATTTGGTGTAGTGGTTAAGGCATCAGGCTAGAGACTGAGTTCTAGACCAGCCCTAGGCACAAATCCAGCTGGGTGACCTTGGGCCAGTCACTTTCTCTCAGCCCTAGGAAGGAGGCAATGGCAAACCACTTCTGAAAAACCTTGCCAAGAAAACTTCAGGGACTTGTCCAGGCAGTCTCCAACAATCGGACACAATTGAATAGATTTTTTTAAAAAACTTGTTTTGGGGGCCCTTCATGATTCCTTTGTGTTTTCTGATTTTTTTATTCTTAACTGTAAGCTGTCCAGAGTTGGGCAGCTTATAAATTGTATAAACGAACGAACAAACAAGATGTATATCCTTCATATGCTAATGATTTCTGCCAACACATGGTTAGGGTTAGGGTTAGGGTTAGGGTTAGGGTTAGGGTTAGGGTTAGGGTTAGGGTTAGGGTTAGGGTTAGGGTTAGGGTTAGGGTTAGGGTTAGGGTTAGGGTTAGGAAAAAAAAATCATTGGATTTACATCCAGCCTCATCATTGCTGTTCACCTTCAAACCAGAAAATTCATTTTTGGACTGAAGCTGCAGAAACTAATACACCATCCCTTGACCAGGCAAAACTCATTAGAAAGAGTTTTATTACGTAATCAACTGATATAATTCATATCTAGGATAATGCAAACTGATGTGAAGAGCTTTATCCTACTCCAATATGGAAACACCATTTTTAAAAAAAGTAAAACATTATACCCTCTATTTTCTCCTGCAAGCTATCTAAGAACAAATAATAATAATTTAAACAGAACATTAATATTAAAGACATTATTTTGATTTACAACAGAAATATTAAAATTATAATTCAAACTTATAACTCAGGAACTCTGTACTCATAAGCAAGGGAAGTGGCTCATTGCTGCTTGCAAATAACAACAGTGGAAAGACACAGTAAATACCCAGCCCTCCTTTTTCTGATCATACCTATGTATTTATTAATATCTGCAAAGCTATTGCATCAGCCCATTTTAAGGTAAGGAGAAATCGAATTCTGGAAAAGTTGCTGTCACAATATAAATAAACAAAACAGACAAACTATAAGTGGGGATAGGGAAGAGAAATTATTGAGAGATCTGTGGGGGCATATATACAGGAGGTGCTTATTCTCCGATTAGCTTGACCACCTAAATGTTATTTTCTCTTTTGTTTTTATTTCAATAATCTTTTTTTTAAAATGATCGCCATCTTAGCACTGTTCTAATAGCAGTGGTTTGCATTTTCAGTAGGCCTTTCATACTCCATACTCATAGAGCAACCTAGCATATCCGTGTGGAGGAACTGACCATGGGGCCTGACACGTGTGCCAGGGGCAAGAGCAGCTGACAGGGTTTCTGGAGGGCTAAGGTGACTACAGGTGTGGGGTAGGGATGTGTGATTAGAGGGTGAATGAGGAAGGGTATGAATGCCTAGGGGAGGGGGTGAGGGATTGGGGGGGGATTAAGAGGGCAGACAGGACTACTGAGGTTGTGACAGGTAGGAGTAAATATGGTGGGAATCTGGGGGTGGGCTGTTGTGGGGACATTGAGGATGCTGTCTAGGAGGGGTCCTGATGTCTGGCCCTCAGTATTCCTTTTCTATACTATGTGTTAGCCCTTTGAGGTAGTCCAGACTAGAAGCACAACAATGAATACTAGCTCTATTTTTATTGTAAGGTTGCATTAACAGAATCTTGCAAGTCTAAACGTATTCCTCCCCTCCTTTCCTTTAACTCTCCAGAAAACTAAAGAGCATCTCTTCTGAAATGCTTCCCACACCCCCTGTGGACTGAGATACTTTTTCCATTGTGGTTGCCTAGTCTGCAGCTCTTCCTCCTGTCTCCCAAGGTCATTCTCACATACTGTACCATTACACTGTGTTATTGGATCCTCAGTGACCTTGGACTTCAGCCACTGCTTTTGAATACCAGGTCAATGTATAATAAATCTGCCCTAATTCACAATATTATCATGGATGAGATGCCAACCTGGCATGTATCTTGTAGTTTTTGGACTGAAGCTGCAGAAACTAATACACCATCCCTTGACCAGGCAAGTAGCATGTAGTTTGGTCCACGTGGTAGAGTCTGCTTCCTTAAGACCAGGGCAGTCCCTTCTGCCTTGAAGGATGCAGTGGGGTCCCCCCTCCTCAAAAATCCCTCACTGGACATGACAATTCTGGACACCTATCATCTAGTCTCCAACCTTCCCTTTCTGGGAAAGGCTGTTGAGAAAGTGCTCAGACAATAGCTGCAGAGCTTCTTGGAAGAACTGGATTATCTGGACCCATTTCAGGTGAGTTTCAAGCTGAGGTATAGTACAGAGACAGCAGTGGTCACATTTGATGACCTTTGGTAGAGCCAGGATGGAGGTGGTACATCTATTCTTGTGCTCCTTGATCTCTCGGCAGCTTTTGATACGGTCAACCACAGAATCCTTGTGGACAAGCTGTGGGGTTTGGGTATGGGAGGCACCATTTTATGGTGGCTTTCCTTCTTTTGCTGGAGTTAGTTTCAGTCAGTGTTGGTGGGGGGGACAGGTTACACTCGTTGCCCCTCATCTGGGGAGTTCATCTTTAATCTTGGATGGGGGGGAACTTCCCCATTCAAGACTGGTGCACAATATCAGGTCATCCTGAACTCCCAGCTCCTGCTTGAGGAGCAGATAGCATTTGTGGCCAGGAAGGCCTTTGCAAGTGTTCAAATTATGCCCCTTCCTTCCCAGATCGGGAGTCCCTCCAGACAGTCATTCATGCCCTAGTCACCTCACCAATGGACTATTGCATGCACTTTACATGGGGCTGCCCATGAAGACCACTTGGAAACCACAGCTCATCCAGAATATGATGCAGGCAGTGATGGACATGCCATGGTATGCCCATCTGTCCCTGCTCCTCTCCAAGCTGCACTGGTTGGTAGTTTGCTTCTAAATGCAATTCAAGGCACTGGTTATCACCTATAAAGCCCTTCATGACATACCACCTGGCTATTTGAGAGACCATCTGCCTCTGGGAGTTTCAGCCCATTCAGTGAGATCAGGCAGAGTGCATGCACTCTGAGTCCCTTCAATTAAACAAAGCCACCCAGGAAGCATGCCTTCTCTGTCACCTGCCCTCTGGGGCACCATCCCCTCAGAGATCCATATGGCTCCAACTCTGATGACATTCCAAAAGTCTCTGAAGACCTGGCTATTCTCCCAGGCCTGGAGCTAGGGTGGGTGTCGAGCTATGTTTCCCAGGCATGTGTGGTTCTTTTTTCTCAGGTTTATGGTTCTCTCTGTTTTAACTGTTAGCCAGCCAGAGTGATCTGGAGTTAGGCAGCTTCTAAATATAAATAAATAAATATCCTAAGCAATACTGAAATTGGGGTGACCAAACTATGAAGTGGGTGGGGCCATTGACCTTTTTCCTCCATTTGTTCTGACAATCTTATTTTTAATTTAAATGTACGTTGGAACATTATGCTAGCTTCTGTTCGTGTATCACCTTTTTGTTCCTCTGCAAGTTAGATAAAGATAGCAGCACCACCATGTGTAAATTTATGGAACAAAGTTACTGTACAGTTTAGTTTGCAGAAAGCATCACCAGAAGGTAAATGGTCTGTAGTTCCATAACAGCAGTAGTGATTAATTCCAATATAATTTCTCAAATTGTTTGTCATTTGATTGAAACATCAGACAAATAGCTATACTATGTTCACCATATGGGGAGTTCTTGCAATGACATTCACATTTTGATGGCTCTGGGCAAACAGCCATTCATCTGAACCAAATCACCACAAAAAAATTTACCTCATTGCACGGCTCCATCAGCTGAGGCTAGGAAATTGCTGAGCTTGAAATGAGTTCCGTGCAAGGGTCAATCTAAAAAGGAAGCTATATATTGTAGTGTTTTTAAGGACTGCTATTTCATTGTTTGTAAGCCGCCCAGAGTCATTGTGTACGAGATGGGCGGCAGAGAAATTTGATAAATAATTAAAATAAATAAATATATACTAATATGGTGTTTTTCAAACTTGGCAACTTTAAGATGTGTGGACTTCAACTCCCAGAGTTCCCCAGCCAGCATGCTGGCTAGGGAATTCTGGGAGTTGAAGTCCAATCATCATAAAGTTACCAATTTTGAAAAACACTGTACTAACAGGTTGCTACTGTATGTGTAACAGGTGTGATCCTAAGAGCTGCACTAGATAGTGATTTATTTACAAATTTTCATAATTAAAAATGCCCCCAAACAGATTTCAAACTACTGTACAGAGCGCACTTTCCTGAGTTTCATGTTACATATTTATCTGTTACATATTTACAAGAGAGTGACTTTCCCTCTTACAAGAAACAAGTAAGAATATTTTGCCTTGGAGAAGCATTTAATCCCACAATTTTTACAATAGGAAATGATATAGTCTTTGAATAGGCTGTAATTGTATGATTACATGATACTGCTGAACTAATGTTTCATGACATAAATATGCTAAATAAATAAATAAATAAATAAAGTTAGTCTTTACCAGGGTTTCTCAACCAGGGTTTCATGGAACCCTAGGGTTCCGCGAGAGGTCACTAGGGGTTCCCTGGGAGATCACAATTTATTTAAAAAATAATTTCAAATTCAGACAACTTCACATTAAAGAGGTAAGTTTCTTTCTTTATGTTTAGTTTAAGAACACTGTTAATGCATATATACAGGCCTACACATGAAACAAATATAATAATTTTGTAACTTGTGGCCTATATTTGAGCCTGAATGTGCAGGGGTTCCCCAAGGCCTGAAAAATATTTCAAGGGTTCCTCCAGGGTCAAAAGATTGAGAAAGGCTGGTCTTTATTATTGAGACTTTAAGAATTACATCATCACTAAAGGCCATCCCAAAGAAGCATCAAGAAGTTAACTTTACAGTCTCATTACACAAAGAATGGACACCTGCAAATAGCTATTTATGCAATCCCTTTTTTCCTTCTAGGAACTGCAAAATCATGACACGTAAGTTTTCTGATCACAGAGAAAGAGTTACAGTTTTTTTCAGATATTCTCTCCTCATATAAAGGTTTGCTTGTAAGAATGAACCACTTCAAATATTAGAATCTGCTTCGAGGCTAATGGGCCTGTGGCTTACAGGATAAAACTGAAGGACAGCAATTCACAATTCTTAAAAAAAATAATTGCAAACAGCAAAATTAAAAGCACTTAAAGAAAAACATTGAACTTCCATTTAATTGTGCTTCTGTTTAATGTAATTGTTAAGGTTAGCTGATCTGGATTCATACTTCTTACCAATTTACAGATCAACTTTACATTATTAAAAGTCTCATGTTATCCAAGTTCCCAATTAAAAGCTGTCAACTTTGAAATTTTACGTATTTTGATATTAGTAAAGTATAATCACTACTACCATCTCCTCCTCCCTCTCCTTCTCCAGAGCTTCATAACATGAATATTGACAAATAAGGTAATGTTTATTTAGCAAACTTTTAAAAATAATGTCTGGATCATTTTTCAAAACTGATGGGAAAAGACTGCTCTCAGTAGAAATTACTCACTTGAAGGGGGTGGGGAGCTTAACTATGCCTTTGGTGCCATCTGCTGGTGATTTAAAAATAAAAACCACTTATCTAATTTACTTTGGGATAATAAAATTTCAAAGCAGACAAACTAGTCCATATTGAAAGAAGACAATTCCTTCCACTTTTATTGCTGCTTCAGCACACTTTTGATCCATTACTTTTTTGTCCTGACTTCATCATTATAAGCCTAGAGATCATGAATTCCTTGTGCTCGTGGAATATTTAGAGGGGGTTGGGAGAGTTATGAATAATTACTATTTTGGTTTTAACATTTTTGTCAGCCACCCAGAGTTCTTGTAGATTGGGGCAGAGTATAAATACTGTAAATAAATAAATAAAAGTTGCAATTTCCCATATCCATCCATAACTTTTTCATGGAACAATCCAAATTACAATCTCCAAAGGAGAATTGAAACTATTTAAAATACCAGGAGAAAATCTGGAAGTAAGAAAGTCTGCCCTATGTTCTCCCTTCATTTCCATAGCAGCTTCCTGTAAGTACTTTCCATGCATATTAAAAATGTGCTGTAGGAAGAGAAAGTTGATAGGCTTTTGAAAGAACTATTTTAAAAAGAGAGCAAGGGAATAGAGGAAGAGTTCATCCCTACACCCACTACGGCACAAAAACGCTGTGCTAACCGATATTAAAGGACATGTCTATATGACATTACCTTCATCTCATTCCCAGCACGCCATAGAGACCACTTTAATTCATTTTAGCATATCCAGTTTGGAAGAAGCATTTTCCTTCTTTTTATGACCCAATTCTTGCTATGCTAATGATCTACATCTCATTAACGTTGTTAAGGATGATATGGTCAAGATCTGGGATCTGCCCAGCACCTATTGGCCACTGAGACTATTGCAGACATGCCTCCTCCCTTCCAGTCAGTGGGGACTGCACTCCACGGCCACTCCATTGTGTTGGGCTGCAGGAGAGAGGCTGCCGCATAATGACTGACAGGTGTTTCAGAAAGCAGCAGTCAGGCCTTAAACAGGCTGCCTATATACACACCGGATTAATGAAATTCTGAAAGAGCACTGGACCTATTTGTAGAACATGGATTTAGAACTCTTGGAAAATCCCCTATGCTTAAAAAAAAAAAAAGATGTTTCTAGCCCACATGGTCAGTTTCAACTGGAAAAGAGAGCTGGGTTGTGCTAGATGTGTGTTGCTGGTTCTGTCCCAAAGGAGTTCATTATAGGTTTTCTGCTGCTTCTGCTGCTTCTATCATTATTACTTTGCAGGGGTGGGGGGAGGTACTTCTGGGTGCTGCAAATAATGGCTGTCAGCACTGCCATTCCTTGAATGCTTATGAGTTTGGGATATATGGGCATTGTGGTAAAATTGAGTTTTGTCTGCTTTCACTTTTAGCCTGAGTGACAAACCATTGGCATAGTAAGGGGCACAGTGGAAAATGGAAAGGAGATTGTCCAATGCTCCTCACAACACCTCCACCATACCAATAACCTGTCACCCAGGCTATTTCTGAACATGGGTCTACCGCTCTTCTAGAGGAGCACTAAACCCAAGCCAATGGCTGAACTGGGAGGTTAGTCATTGGAAAAGGAACCTTGAAGGAAGTGCCTCACCCTTGTCATTTGAGATCTTACTTAATGACAAATTCTATTGATAAAAAACAAATCTGTCAGCAAAACTCCAAGTAGCCATTAGCTCAGAAGGTGGGGGAGGAGGGAGGCCTAGAGTTTAACTCTGGAATGTAAAGTTAAAGGTTTTTAACATCTTTGTACCGAAGAGAGCAAATAATTCATTCTTGTCTGCAATGATGAGTCTAATCTAGCCAGGTTGCATCTGAGGGTTTTCTGCCAAGTAAGCTTATTCCTGAAGTAAGGGTTAAATGTCTGGAGAGCCAAGAATTACTGGCAAGCTCCTGACTGAAAGATGGTAAGTTTTGAGAAGTGGCTGCTCTGCCTCACCTGCTTTGTCACCTCTTTCCATTTGGGGAAAAAATAAATAGAATGCAGAGTAGAGTGCCTGTGGACTGAGGGGATGGGGCTTTCCCACAGCAGCTGGACTATCACCACTTCAACTGGTCACCTGACTGCACTGCTGACAGAATAATTGGCAAAGAGCACCAGATTTTACACACCTTGAAGCAACTGTGGGTTGCTGCCAGCTTAAGAGGGAAAACATAGCTTTAAAATCAGAACAGCAAAAGAATTGTTTAAGTCTGTCTCATTCATGGGCTGAGGATGAGAAGAAGAAAATGTCATGGGAACAGGACTGCCAGGACACATTTGTATCATGGTTATATACAACTGGAGAAAGGCCCTTGCACTCAAAAGTTATTCCTGTATTCAGTTGTACAGTACAGTTGTACAGTAGTTAATAGAAGGAATTTTTTAAGGACAAACATTCCTACAGTTGGTCAATAAAGGTAGCTATTAAATGGTGTCATACTGTATGAGCCCTTCTGATACAGACAAGCAACTATAGTCTGGTGGGTGTTTAATTTTTCTTTTAAAAAATAAGAGCATTGTGCACATCCTACTGGGATTATGCAACACTATCTGAAAGACCAGGCAGAACATCTGCACGGTGATCCCCACTTTCAAAGATAACCGTGCCCCTTATGAAGCTGCCACCAGGCATCTCTGAAAAGTTACAAATTGACAACATTCTGAGGAATATTCTTCATTCCCAAGCATATCAATTATACCCCCTGGCACAAAGCACATCCTCTCTTATTAATATCCTCTACATTTGCTAGCATGGAAGTCTAGGTAGAAAGCAGAATGGTAAGTAAGACAATGGTGGGGGAGAGAGACACAGCTAAGCAGGTTGCTTTTGATTCATGGAAAATCCAGCCATTCTGTTCCTGTCTAGTCCGTATGTACAAGAAAAGAAGGTATCCCGTTGGTGAAGTCTTTTTATAGGTATTACATTTTGGTATGCCCTTGGATATACCAAGATCAGTGAGTAGTGCTTTGCTCGCAGAATGGGCAGCCCTCCCCAACTGCAAAAGCCATCTCTTGGGATCAGGACAAGTTTCTAAAATAGCATGTGATACTACACAATGACTGAGGTGACATGTGTTTGGTAGAGGAGTAGAGACTAGGGAAGCAGAATTAACGACAGAAACCAAATTAGCAGTAATCCAACAGCCATACGTGCATGCCTTCTCACCCAAATGCCTCTCTGGATCCCATGCTCCAGTGCATACAAAGCCTCTCCTTCTGGTTTATAAAGCCCTCTCCTCTTCTTCTATCCTGCAAATTGTCCTCTATGCCATCCTCTTTGGAAGCAGGGACTTCTTGATAGCAGTGCCAAGATACTACTCTAAGAAAACTGGTTGGCTAGGTTTCTTTGTGGAGTGGGGGGAGGTTTCCAGGAAGCAATAAAGGATTCTTATTTTCCATTCTCACTATCCAACTTGCCAAATTGGACAACATATTTCAAAAGATATACTGTACACTGCTTAAAGAGCTTTTTTTTCCATTTCTCTCCTACTGAGCCTGACCCAGTCCCATGAAAGCTTGCTAATATATTACAAATTGCTGCTAATATATGTTGTTTTATAATAAGGGGAAACTCAACTCAATGGCAACTCAGATTTAACACTAGTCCAATAGAGATGTCATGATGCAGACCACAACTGAGAAATAAAAAAAGTGACAGGAAACTGGAACGCTTGGAGCAAATAATATTCTTATATAAAATAAATAGTAGCAGAGATTGAAATAATTGCTATGCTTGGTGCAATAGCCCAGGAAGAGTTGAAAGCACATATTTTGTGTAATAACATTAGCAGAGATAGAGGACGAGTGGAAACCAATCGAAATATGGAGTACTTCCAGGATACCTTTTAAAATGTGACTGTTAGCAATCCCACAACTGGAAGGTGTCTTCCTTTTTGTAATGGATACAAAGCATAAAGAAAAGACTTCAGGTCTCACAATCTTCCAGGTATAATATAGAACCATGAATTAGAAAATTTCATATTCAAATTTTATTTCAACTATGAGATGCAATCCTTTGAATTATTTCAGTGGAACACAGCCAGATGATACAGTACATTGCTATACCAAGCACTGTCTATTGGCAAGAAAAACAGCCACCAATCACTGTCCATGAAATGGAGTGATGCAGGATAGGATGAGTGTATATGGGTGCTTAGAAGGGCAGATTTACCCATCTGTCAGGATGCATAACTGGCAGGTCACTGATACAGAGGTACTCCATGCCTGTGACCTGTAAGTCAGAGTATTTCTGATCACAGGTTTAGCACTCTTCTGAAAGAACATTACACTCAAGTTCAAAGGTTCGAATAAAGGAAGGGCACAGAAGAAAGTGAGAAAGATCTCTGACAATGCTCCTGCTCCAGACAACCCCTCTTCTGTATCTGAGACAGAAAATGTCGATCACTTTTCTTATCTCGGCAGCCATCTATCTACAAAAGCCGACATCGACACTGAAATTCAGCATCGCCTGAGCTCTGCGAGTGTAGCTTTCTCCCGAATGAAGCGTAGAGTGTTTGAGGATCGGGACATTCGCAGGGAGACCAAAATGCTTGTTTACAAAGCCATTGTACTACCAACCCTTCTGTATGCCTGTGAAACATGGACCCTCTACAAACGCCACCTCCAACTTCTTGAAAGATTCCATCAACGCTGCCTCCGAAAAATTCTGCAAATTACTTGGGAAGATAGGCGGACTAATGTTAGCGTATTAGAAGAAGCGAAAACCACCAGCATTGAAACAATGATCATCCAACATCAACTTCGCTGGACCGGTCATGTTGTTCGAATGCCTGACCATCGTCTTCCAAAGCAGCTACTTTACTCCCAACTTAAGAATGGAAAACAGAATATTGGTGGACAGCAAAAGAGATTCAAAGATATTCTCAAAGCTAATTTAAAAAAATGTAATATCAGCATTGAGAACTGGGAAGCCCTAACTCATGAGCATTTCAATTGGAGGTCAGCCTTGACTTTCACTTCCGGGTACTGGTCGGAGCGCAGCGAAGAACCGCGGCTCCTTAGCCTCGATTCCACGGCTAAGCTGTTTGCAGCGATTTGGGAGAAGAAAATCGCTGGAAAAATCACACTCGAAGAGAGTGTGATCAGAAGATTAACCACAAAGGGTCTCTGGAGTAACTGCTCTCCCCCGACTCCTGTAATTTCCACTGCGGGAGGAGGGAGATGGAGCAATGAAAGGAGACTGGGAAAAAAAACGGGGCTCTGCAGCAGCCGTGTTTCTAAAAGATAAGTAGCTGGCCCGACCAGGCTTTTAGTCACTTTTTTTTACTTTTAAATATTATTATTTTTTTATTAAGTGCTAAGATTTGTATCTGGACTTGATTTATATTTGCTGGTGCTATATTTTTTTCTTGTTAATGGAAGAATAAACGGTGGGAAGAGAAGCTAAGTGGCTTTGCTAGAAGTGAAAGTGACTTTTACTATTATTTCAGTTTGGTTTGAGTTTTTTACTTATGGACAACTATTGGTATTTCTATTTTTGTTCTCTGGAATACTATATTAAAGCTTGGATTTAAATGGAGTGATTAATACTTTATTTTTTAAGACTTTGATGTTGGGATTACTGAACCCTATTAAAAACTCTTTTATATATACAAGTTCCTCTTTTTCTTTCTGAACTTTGAACTCTGTTTGGATTTATTTTTCTGAAAAAGTCAAGTTATTTAACGTTTAATTTGGATTATTGGATTATTATATGGAAAGTAGAGGCTTTTTTACATGTCTCTAGCAACATTTTTTCTTTTTGACTTGTGGTTGGATTGAAGAATTACAAGTGGGAAGGTGAAACCCTGGGAATATTTACTATTCTTATCTTTGATTTTGACTACAGGAGAACAAAAAGTCCTAGGCTTTTATCTTTTGAAACACTGTGGACTTTTATATATAAGGGATTATAAATGACCTAAGAGGAAAATTTTTAAAGGAGCCTAGTTCTCTCTTTCTTTTTCCTTAACCTTTTGGATATTTGTTTTTTCACCTTTTCTTTTTTCTTTTTATTATTTGTAAAAGAATTTTTAATTTTTTTTTTAATTTTTTCCCCTTTTTTAAATAATTTTTGTTATATTGTTATATGGTGCTTTTTCCCCTTTTCTCCCTTTTTTCTTCTTTTTTGCAGGGCTATGGCGTCTTTGGGAACGAGACGGGCGGAGAAGGAGAAGAAGAAGGAGACTGGAGGACCACCTATTGATTCTGCTACACCTGCTACATCTGCCTCAGAAGCTTTATTACCAGAAATGAAAAAGATATTAGAAGCTGTTGCAACACTAAATAAGAAAATGGATGATCAGAATACAGCAATAAATAAGAAAATGGATGATCAGAATACAGCAATAAATAAGAAAATGGATGACCAGAATACAGCAATAAATAAGAAAATGGATGACTCCACGAAGCAGATGGAAGATCAGATTACAGCATTAGACAAAAAAATGGACGATATGAAGAAAGAAATAACCCGAGAGATTAAGCAAGATTTTAAAAAAGAAATTCAAACAGTTAAGGAAGTGGTCAATTCTCTGTCAGGAGAACTTAAAGATACGCAAAGCCAGATGCAAAAATTAGAAGATAAATCAGAATATGCTATTAAAGAGATTGAACATAATCTAGATATCACAGCTTTAGCAGAAATGAGAGAGAAGGAGCACATCTTGAGATTTAGAGCAATTCCAGAACAAGTAGATGAAAATGTGAGAGAAAGGATGACTTTTGAATTAGCTAAATTTTTGGAGACAAGAGAACAAGATTTAGATTTGGAGATAGACAAGATATTCAGAGTAAACTCACGTTATGCTAAGGAAAGAAAAGTCCCTAGAGACATATTGATATATTTTGTAAGAAAAGTGACAAAAGAGCAAATCTTAAGGAAGCATTATAATACTAGATTAAATATAGAAGGGAAGGAAATAATTGTATTAAAAGAAATTCCCTTGAGAATAATTAGGAAAAGAAAAGACTATTCTTTCCTTACAGACAAATTAAGGCAACATAGTATTTCATTCAGATGGGAAAAATTGGAAGGCGTATCGTTTGAGTTTAAAGGACAGAGATTCAAAATAACTTCCATTTTAAAAGCAAAAGCTTTTTTAGAGAAATACAAGAAAGAAATGGGTTTACCAGAAGGAGAATTGACAAAAGGAGGAGAAACATCGAAAGACAAAGAGAAGACTGAAGATCTATCTGAGAAAGGAGCTACAGGTGTGGACTTAACAAAGGGATTTTAAAGAATAAAACACCAATGGAACTTAAATATCTGACATGGAATATTAATGGAGCCAATGCTCCACAAAAAAGAAGAAAGATATTTCATTTTTTGAAAAAACAGAAATTGGACATAAGTTGTTTACAAGAGACTCATATTTGTAAAAAAGATACTAAATATTTGATTCAAAAACAGCTTGGAGAAGAATTTATTTCGGCTGGATATAAAAAAACTAAAGGGGTAGTCTTATATGTACAACCAAAGTTAAACCCAAAATTGATATTAGCTGATGAAGAGGGTCGATACATTGTAGTAGAAATTAACATACAAGGAACTAAAACACTGATAGTTGGACTTTATGCACCGAATATGGATAAAGGAGTATTTTATAAAAACCTGATGGATAAACTTTTGGACTTAACTTATGACAATTGGTGTTTTATGGGGGATTGGAATGGGGTAATTTACCCCAGATTGGATAGACAGTCACAAAAAGAAGTGAAGCAAACACAGGGAAAATTGCCACAAACATTTTTCGATTTGAAAGAGATGTTGGATTTACAAGACATTTGGAGATGTATGAATGGGACTTCCAGAGAATTTACATATTATTCAGAGAGATTTAAATCACATTCTAGAATAGATATGATTTTGATATCTAAAAATTTGATGATGGATATTAACAAAGTCGATATATTACCTAAGACTTTATCAGATCATAATCCAGTAATGTTGACTCTTAAAGGGAAACGGAATGTATTTAGATGGAGATTGAATGAGTCACTACTACGGAATAATGATGTAGTTGATGTATGCAAAAAAAAATTAAGAGAATATTTTCAATTTAATTTGAACAAAGGGACTAATATTCAAACTGTATGGGAAGCCAGTAAAGCATATATGAGGGGTTATTTTATTCAATACAATGCTCAAATGAGGAAGAAAAAACAAAAAAGAATTCAATTGATTTTAGATGAAATTAAAAGTAAAGAGTTAGATTTGAGAGATAAACCAATGGATGACACTTTGCTCACTCAAATTAAATTTCTACAAAAGCAAATATCAATGATATTAACTCAAGAGATAGAGACTCAAATGAAATTTACAAAACAAAAATATTTTGAATATGCAAATAAACCAGGTAGATGGCTGGCTTATAAATTGAGGAAACAAAGACAAAAGAATTTGATTACTAATATTCAACATGAAGGAAAAACTCTGGTGAATAATATGGACATTCAAAAAACCTTTCATGACTATTATTCTAAATTATATAAAAAACAAGATGTCAACTTGGATGAAATTGAAGAATATTTGAATAAACAAAAACTAACTGTTCTTAATGACCAACAAAGATTGACATTAAATAATGTTATAACAAAAGAAGAATTGATAAAAGCTTTTAAGAAAATTAGTAGTGGAAAAGCTCCTGGACCGGATGGATTGTCAGCAGCCTACTATAAATGTTTTGAAGAGGATTTATGTTTACCTTTGCAGAAGACTATGAATTCTATTTTGGAAACAGGAATTATGCCTGAAACTTGGAAAGAAGCACATATAACATTGATACCCAAAGAACAACAGGATTTAACATTAACTAAAAATTACAGACCAATATCTTTATTGAATAATGACTATAAGATATTTACAACGATATTAGCAGAAAGAATGAAGAATATACTTAAGGATTTTATTCATCAAGACCAAGCTGGTTTTCTACCCAAGAGGCAAATTCATGACAATGTCCGAAACATAGTAGACGTAATTGAATATTTGGATCAACACTATGATAAACAAGCTGCCTTGATATTTATTGATGCTGAAAAAGCCTTTGACAACTTAAATTGGCCTTTTATGTTCAAAGTTTTGGAAAATATGAATTTTGGAGGAAATTTTATAAAATGGATTAAATCAATATATACTCCACAATTTGCCAAAATAATTGTTAATGGTGAATTTAGTAAGCCATGTGAAATACAAAAAGGTACTAGACAAGGTTGTCCATTATCTCCACGTTTGTTTATATTGGTATTAGAGGTTTTACTTAGAGATATTAGACAAGATGATGGTATCCATGGTATTAAAGTTAAAAAAGAAGTTTATAAACTAAGAGCATTTGCTGACGACCTAGTCATTACTTTGGAGAATCCAATAGAAGGAATTGAAATATTAATACAGAAACTAAAAGACTTTGGGTTGCTAGCAGGGTTCAAAGTGAATTTACAGAAGACAAAAGTTTTGACCAAAAATATGGATTACCACCAACAAGAGAAATTGAAAGAAATAACAGGATATTCAATGGAAGAAAAAGTAAAATATTTGGGAGTATATTTAACAACTAAAAATGTTAAGCTGTTTAAGAATAATTATATTCCACTTTGGATGGATATTAAAAAAGATTTGGAACATTGGGAAAAACTGCAATTATCATTATTAGGTAGAATTTCAGCAATTAAAATGAATGTTTTGCCAAGAATTTTATATCTTTTTCAAACACTACCTATATTGGCATCAGAAGAACCTTTTAAACAATGGCAGCGAGATATTTCTAAGTTTATTTGGCAAGGGAAAAAACCAAGAGTAAAATATAAAGTCTTGCAAGACTCTAAAGAAAGAGGAGGACTAGGTCTACCGGATTTGAAATTATATTATGCTGCTTGTTGCTTGGTTTGGATTAAAGAATGGATAGTTTTGAAAAATGAAAAATTATTGAATTTGGAAGGACATGAATTAAGATATGGATGGCATGGATATTTGTGGTACGATAAAGTTAAAGTTAATGTGGACTTTAAAAACCATTATATTAGAAGATCCTTGTTAAGAATCTGGAATAAATATAAATTAATCTTATGTCATAAAAGACCCTTATGGATTTCTACACAAGAAGCATTTTACAGAACAGAAGTAAGAAATAAAGATAAATGGTTAACCTACAAAGACTTTTTAAAGAAAGAACAAGGACAATATATAATTAAATCAATAGAAGAATTGGTATCAGAGGGATACAGTTTTCAATGGCTTTCATATATGTAGGTCGTAGAGAAATTTAAACTAGATAAGAAAGACCTTGAATTTGAACAAACCAAATTGGAATTTGAGATACAACTATGTGAGATAGATGATCATCTAATTGCAAAAATGTATAAATTATTGTTAAAAGGTGAAATGGTAGAGGAACAAGTTAAAGACTGTATGATTAAATGGGCTAAAAATATTGGCCATAATATTCAAATGCAACAATGGGAAGATATGTGGACCAAAGGGTTAAAATTTACTTTGTGTTATAATTTAAAAGAAAACTTTTATAAGATGATGTACAGATGGTATATGACCCCACAAAAACTTTCTAAAATGTATGGAAATGTTTCCAACTTATGTTGGAAATGTAAAAAAAAAGAGGGGTCTTTTTACCATATGTGGTGGACATGTGAGACTGCAAAGAAATTTTGGACTCAAATACATGCATTGATGCAAAATATATTACAAATTCGAGTTCCATTTAAACCGGAATTTTTCTTACTGGGAATAATTGATGGACAACCTGGGAAGCAATTTACAAGGATTATGCAATACATGATTACAGCAGCAAGACTTATTTTTGCACAAAATTGGAAAAACCAGATATCGCCTACGATACAAGATTGGATGTTAAAATTGATGGATATGGCAGAGAATGATAAACTGACATGTTTATTAAAAGAAAATCCAAATAATTATTTCCTTAAAGAGTGGAAACCATTAACTGACTATTTACAAGATGCGGGAGGGGCAAAGCTTATATGGGGATTTGAAGATTAAAATATATATATATTGATGTAATAGACAAGAAATATTCTTTAATATTATATATAGACCTAGCATGTAAGATAAATTTTTTAAAATACCATGACCAGATACAAATCGGAAGTTGACCAAATTCTATGTTTCAGCTTTATCTTTTTTTCTTTTTTCCTTTACTACACTTTTTTATCTTTTCTTTTTTCTTGATTTGTATTTCCATTTTCTTTTCTGTTTAAAACTTTTATCTATGTAAAATTAAAATCTAATAAAATTTGTTAAAAAAAAAAAATTGGAGGTCAGCCTTTATTAATGGCGCTATGGACTTTGAAGAAGCACAAGTACAGGGCGAAAAGGAGAAAAGAGCTAAAAGGAAGGCACGTCAGGCAAACCCTCATCATGACTGTCTCCCACCCGGAAACCTATGCCCTCATTGTGGGAGGTTGTGCGGATCCAGAATTGGCCTTTATAGCCACTTACGGATCCACCGTTAAAATTTTACCTTTGGAAGACAATCTTACTCGGCTACGAGTGATCGCCAATGAATGTATCTGAGAACTCTTGGCCAGGCTACCTTTCACATGGGTTTTAGCATTTTTCAGAAGAACACTACATTCACATTCAGAAATGCCCCTATTTTTTGGTCACAGATGTAGAGGAGGGATTGTGAGCGTATCTAACATTGTGTCACAGAGAAACAGTGGAAGAAAGAAACCAGGGTTTTACTTACATCCCCAATATCCCAGGGATAGAGGGAAGCAAAGCTTGGCTGTCCTTTGTCATTTCTTGGAGGACCTCAGAGTACCAATTCTCTGGAACAGGAAGTCTCTGGAACCCTTTCCATTTTTATTTCCTTCATTTCTAGTTTTGACATGTGTGAAAGGGACCAAGAATGCATGAGGTAAGCAGATGTCTTGGACTGACCCGTTCAGCCACACTGTACTGTATAAGGGTAGGCAGGGACAGCATTCTCAGGTTTTGGCTGTTCAAAAGCTCTCCCGCACATTCCTACATTTGTTAAATAAAGGATTTTAGGCAGCTTCCCTGAGATGGGATCAGCCCAGTACCAATTGTCCATTAAACTGAAGCTGGCTTACCTCCTCCCCTCTAGACCTGAGCATTATATTCCAGGGCCATTCTGCCTTGGGCAGTGGCACAATCCAGGTCTTTCATTCTGGGATGTTTTCATATATCCATCAGATCTCTGAGCCATTCCTTGGTTTGGAGGTGTTGATTATCCTGAGCATAGCTGACTAGTAGTGCAGAAGCAGGCAATATGTGGTACATTCCCAAGAAACATAAATTCCATAAAGTGCAGTCTTGCTGACTGCTTCTTTCCAGTGTATAGATCACGTTACAGAAATTTGGAAGGCCATTTTGACCAGAGGCCCTGATAGATTGGGAAAAGATTGTATTGGTAACAACTGTTCCACAGTACTTCCTGCAAACATCCATAAAGCTTGTGTCAGCACATAGTCTAAATTGCTCCAGCCCAGTGAATTCCAATACTGGAGCAGATCCCAAGTTTTAAAAACCATTATAAACAATCATTTAGACAAAGTACAGGAAACAAATACAAATGCCAAAATTTCTGCCAGACCTAAGATCTTCCTGCTTACCCAGTGGATTAAGACTGATGGAGAAAAGGAATTAATTCTGCCTGTGTAATTAACAAGTGGGCCAATTCTGGAAAATCTTGGGCTGGTAATGAACCATGGCACCATTTTAATTTCTTCCTTGCCCCACTGTCCTGTTATTGAAACCAAGAATAGGTTCTATCAAATATCCCATAAAGGAGGAAAAAAAGGAAAGAGGAAGGCAGCTGGGTTTGTCTCAATGGAACATGATAAATTAGACTTTGCAGGATAAATGGAGACAGGGCGAAGGAGAGAGCATGGAGTGTGAATTTTTATACACCTCCTCTGTAGAGTGTGTGTACATATACCTACATATATATTCTCTTCTGGAATGACCTCCTTATGCCCCATCCATCAGCCTGGGGTTGGCTTATTTTAACTAGCAGATTCTTTTCTTCTGTCTAACAGGCCCATCAGACACAATCTGCATGCCAATTACTGGAACAGACCCCCTGATACTGAAAAATGGAAATTAGCTGTCAAGGCAAGGTATCAGCTGAGCAGTTCCTATTGCTTGCTCTCTGTCTGTGGCTTATATCCATATGTACTCTGCACCGCTCCAGTGAGGGAGCCCCCACTGGAAAAAGTAATCTAAATTTTCCCCCTCTGCTAAAATACAGACTACACTTTATTGTTATTCGTATTACTTGCCAACATTGGGGCACAATGTGAAATTCACCAGAGGGCAAAAGCTGTTTGGAGGGGAGAGAAAGGAACTCTGATAATTGCATTTTGGTGCTAGGCAGATCAAGCAATCCAATAAAAGGGCACTCAAAGGAAATGCAAATGTAGGACAAATAGAACAGGCAAACAAAATGGCTTCTGCACTTCAGTCTTGTCTGGATTCCATTTACATAGATGAGCCTTGTTCTGCTGTCCAGACATACAGTACATGTGGCATAGTGCATAGGAGCTCACACAAGCTTGTTGTTTTAGCAGTAGTGCTAGAACAAGATCCATTGAGCCATCTGGTTGGTCAGCAGAGACTGCAGTTGGTGTTCCAGGTCTTTAGGTAATTGTGTTTTATTAGTAATCTCCTTTATTCAAAGCAGTTCCACATTTAACATTGGGAGGCTGAGCTGGTTCCCTGAAAACCAGATACTTCCTAGAGCAAAACAGCTTCATCTGCAAAAAAAAATATATTAAATGCCACACAAATTGCCAAGAATGCCCAAATTCCAAACAGAAAGCCATTTGATGTAACAGTCTCATTGTCATTTTTGAATTGGTTGAAAGGGTTAGAGAATTTGGCCTAGGCCTCAAAAGCCTGGATTCCCATCCACACTCAACTGTGAGATTAGGCCAATGTAATATTTAAGGCAGGGTTGTATACTCTCACCCTACCTATTCAACCTGTACACAGAACACATCATGTGATGTGCTGGGCTTAATGAATCCAAGGCTGGAGTTAAAATCGCTGGAAGAAATATTAACAATCTCAGATATGCACTTTGATGGCTGAAAGCGAGGCGGAGCTGCGGAGCCTTATGACGAAGGTGAAAGAAGAAAGTGCAAAAGCTGGGTTGCAGTTAAATCTCAAAAAAACCAAGATTATGGCAACCAGCTTGATTGATAACTGGCAAGTAGAGGGAGAAAACGTGGAGGCAGTGACAGACTTTGTATTTCTAGGCACAGAACGCTGACTGCAGCCAGGAAATCAGAAGACGTTTACTTCTTGGGAGGAGAGCAATGACAAATCTCGATAAAATAGTTAAGAGCAGAGACATCACACTGACAAAAAAGGTCCACATAGTTAAAGCAGTGGTATTCCCCGTAGTAACCTATGGCTGTGAGAGCTGGACCATAAGGAAGGCTGAGCGAAGGAAGAGATGTCTCTGTGTTTATACATTTAACTAAAAATAGGCCAGATGACAAACAGATACCAGTGAAGATCCTTCCCCTTATCTCTCAACCATTTGCCCTAGTGGTCAAAGCAGCTCATAAGTACAAAGAGATGTTGTAATTTCCTACTTTTTTACCCTGTCCTTGAAATGGGGAATCTTTTGTAAAATATATAAAATATAAAATATACTTTGAGTCCTTTTTTTGTTCTTGAGACAGTTGCATCCACCATCCCTGCCCCCATATTAAATCTATGGTATGGAAGAGGATCCAAAATGGAGGGTAGGCCCCCAGCAGAGTCAAAAAGACAGTTGTGCTACTGCTGTTGGAGATTTTCTCTTCCCACATGAAATACATTTGGCAAAATGGTGCTGTCATTTTTGCTGACTGCTGATAGAGTAGAAAAATTCAGAAGGCTTTCATCACTCATCTGTGGCTGAGAGTAAAGTTGATATTTCTAATCCAGCCCAGACACTTTATACATATTACATGATCTATCTTGAATTGCTAGACCAGTTTCAAATCAGCTGAATGTCATGGTGTAAAACTCTGGTAGACAACCTTTTTCCGTCTGAGTATTTCACTTGTCCTTTAACTGACATGTCAGAGACCATTCTAAAAACTGAGATGGCTGGGGCAAAACATACTTTTAATTAAATTAAGTAAATGCAGTTAATATGATTACCCCACTTCTGTCACATTAAAATTAAAAGTTTGTGTTACATTTTGGAGGGCTCTGAGGGCTTCATGTAAGGCTACGGAGTTGGCACAAGCTATTAATCCCTGGGCTAAATTGTTCCCTGTCACCCATATGATCAGCCATTTTGGTCCTCGCCTTAATTGCCAGCAAACCCTTTCTCATGACCTACCTCATTTTGCCTCATCACAGGAGACTAGGATCTGTTGAATTATTGTAACTCCAGAGGGTAGTCAACCATATTAGTCAATTGCAGCAGAAACAAAGGGGCTTTCTTCACAGCAGCTTTAAAGTGCAATTACTAGTCCTTGAGCTGGCAGAACATTTGTTGCCCCCACTGCCAATCCTTATCCCCCCATAAGCACAATGCTGTCAAATGGTGTTGTCCTTACTTATTGTCCAGAAGGAGCTGAACACAGGCTTAGTACTCTTCCACAAAAGCATTAAACCCATATTTCAAAGGAACCTGAACAGTAACTGACATGTGAGGTGTGAGGAGGGATGCACTGTGAAGTGGTACAGGTCTGTCTTTTTTACTCCCACTTCACTGGAGAACAGTTTGAAAGGTCTAGAGTCTCCCATTGATCAAAGCAGAATTGCTTCCCAAGGACTGGAGAGAAGGGACATGTCCATACTAGCCTGAGTGGCCAACAGATGTCAGGCTGATCTCATGCCATAGGATCACCTGGCTACAACCCCAACAAAACGGTCAGATTGTACCCATGGTAAAGTTACCCTGGCTTTTTGCCTGCCTAAGAGGTTAAACACAAGAACAGCTAAGTACAACTTTAAGTTGCCTAGGAATGGGTTGGGGACAAGATGAAGGCCACATCATACAGACACTGCTGAAAAAAAGGAGGTTTCTGGAATATAACTGTGTCATGGTTAATGCAAGTAGGGAAAGCCCAGAAAGACTTGTGGCTGTACCAGTTTAAAGATTAACACAGTAATAGTGCTTCCACTGATTCCTACCCCTCAGCAAGACTGAAGCTTAGTTCCAATCTCTCCTCTCCTGCCAGTCTCTCTCTCTTGCATGAATTGTTCCCTGCTTGGCCTGTCCCTGACCAGTAGTGATTTCACAGAAGCTGTGTTGTTGTAGCTCCTGACAAGCATCACATACCCAGCTTCATAGTTCCCTAATAACCTCATACATCAAACCAGAGGAGTCTGCAAGGCCCATGCAATAAAAGTGCACGGTTTGTATGCTGAATATCATTATCAAAAGTCCCCTTTCTCTTGCTTGATATGCAAAAATGCATAGGTTCCCTGGAGTACCCAACACAGAAAATGGACCAAAAAAAATCAACATTTGTTATTTTCTAGGACTTGAGGCATAATATATGGGGGAGGGGAAAACCAGAATGAGTTTGCCCAAACATTTCATAAATTATTCCAGTTAAGGAAAGAAGAAAATGGGTGACATCTGGTGGCAAAGAAATGAAACACAACTATATGGGACATAAAAATAATGAAACTATAGACTGGGGGGGGGGGGGGGGGGAGAAAAGAATAAAAAAAGTTCAGCCTTGATTGGAGAAAGCAGCTGAAATTGTATTGATTTCAGTGAAGATATTACCATCCATTAGTTAACCATAGATAACTTAACCGCAGATTAGGTTAATTATGTGAGCTTACAATGTTTCCTAAAAAATAAATGGACTTATTTCCCAAATTCTGTTACAGGATAAAGGAGACAAACTGCAAATTAAAGTTTCTCTCCCACCCCAGTGCGTGGACGAGAAGCATTTACTGGTGAAAGGAACTGGAGTTTTTTTTTTTCAAAAAGCTAATATAGATAGGAAAGATTTGTTTTTCTAATAATTGCATCCCAAAATACTGCCTAGATGTCGGGTTCCAACAGTAGAGACTAAAGAGATAACTTAGAGATAAGGGTTTAAATAAAATATAAACTTTCTCCACATTTAACATAAAGCTACATAAAGCTACTGTTTGGCTAAGCCCCAACTGGGAATTTCTATATTAGGTGATTTTTCAAACCTGTGATATTTCCCGATACATCTGGAGGACACCATCAGGGAGAAAGCTGCCCGAAGTTTTTTTCAAATGGCTTCTTCTGTCCTCCCTAATATTTACTGAATGTATGAAGGGAAAAGGACATCTATATATCTATCTACTAAGCATAAAGAGAATGGAGGCATTGGAAGAGGTTGCTTTCCTTGGCCAATGTGAAAGGCATGGCCAAGGAAAGCAACCTCTTCATGGATCTTTGTGCTCAGAAAATTGGTAGGGTCTCTGAGAAAGCTTCCTCAGAGTGATTCTGCTTACTCTTTTATTCAAACCAGTGTTTGAATTATATAAGAAAAGACGTCCTTAATGAAATCTACAAATCCCAGCCACACACACACACACAAACACACACACATATCAGTCTTAACCATATTATTATCTTTTCTCTAAACCATAACTAAGGAGATATCACAAAAGGTAAAAGGAACGGGTTCACTCTAATTCTGATGCTAAATAAATTTAATTATCTTTCCAAAATAGCAGTGCCGAGATTAGTCATCTCCTTTAAAGGATCACTCAAAGGGACACATATATCACAAATAATGACAGGCAGCATGAAGCCCACAAGTATGGCATCAAGTCTCTATCACATCAGCTTCAGACTCCATGCAACTTATTATTCTGCAATACGGCGGAAGGACTGGACCAGTGGGGTTGCAGCCCCCCACTCCATGGGTTTACTGAATTCCCCTCTCTCCAGGAAATACTGCTTGCCACGGAAGTTGGGATGTTCATAGAAAACCCATGCCCCATCCAGAACTTTGCAAGAATGGATTTCTGGCAAGCGAAACTTCTCTATCACAGAAGGGCAATCCTCTGTGGATTCATGCATTTGGCCACTAAAATCACCCTTCTCAAAGAGCTGGATCTGGTATTTGTCTCCACTGGCCTGCAATGAAGAAGAGGGAGAACATAGAGATTACTAAGGAGTTGAGCACAGACCTCTCTGCCTTCTTTTAAAATTTGATATAAAATGAAGAATAGCCACTATCACAAATAACATATTGAGGTTAAATATCTTGAATAGAGGTGGGGGCCTCAGGCACAATCTTTCCCCCATCTTCCTCCCCGCTTTGTCTTCTGTGCCTAGGAAGATTAAGACCATTTCGCAAGCTCAACAGCAGCATGGTGATCTTAACGATCCTCCTTTAGATGATAAAAGGACTTAAAACAACATCTCAATATAACCATGACCTAGCCCCAGTTGTAAGGTCACACAGCTACCTAGAAACATATTTAGGATTCCCTTACTAACTTTGCTCAGACTGAAGAAGCTCCTTGGATAAGGAGCGAAACGTTTCCACTGAGAAAATAGAAATCCAGTTGACATGATTCAAGCTACAGACAATTCCACCTGGATGACTGAGAACCTTCATAGACATCTTGAGGTTAAAGATACATACATTACACCACTTGATTAATACATTTATTCATTATCTTTTAAAAATATTCTAATTTCAGGAGCATCTCTGTTAGATATTGTATCATAGTGATGAGAGAGAAAAGTCTGTCACCAGTGGCAAGTGTTGTAAAACTACATTGCAGTTAATTGCATGTGGCCTCTCTTTCTTCTACTTCAGTGGAACCTATAGGATAATCTTCCCCACAACAAAATATCTTATTGGGGAAAGCTGCTCTAAAATGTATCAAATTCTCAGACCCATATTATAATATCTCTGTATTATTAACTGATCAGAATCCAAAGCTCTCAAATTTGGTAATATCTTGACTGATGAAAAGTTCTGAGGAACTCAAAATTTGCACAAACTCTGGTTTGGTAAAGTTGCTATACTGATTTACAACCTTGGTCCTCTGACAGTATACAAGGATACCTCCTTGCCTTTTGATTGTTTAACTGGTAAGGAGACAACACCTTTTGTCTTTTTCCATTTAAATTTCTGCTCTGGAGTGATGAAGTGGGTTTTTTATTATTATTATTATTATTCAGCGGCTACGGAAAAATGTATTGATCTAAGTAGATCTACATCTAATATATCTACTACTGCTGTAAAATAAGGAAGTAGTAAGCGTATGTACACATGTGTGCACACACATACATTAGACCTCAGTGTTATGGTACTCAATTCAGCAGACTTCAGGTGTAATGAATATAGTTTTTAGGTAATAGTGGACTTGAACAACAAACAAAGTCTATTGTTCTTGAAGCAATCTGGACAATGTTCCATATTTCCCTTTAAAAACTGACATGCTTCCTCATATGCTTCAGTTTGAGTTCCAGGTTAATTAACTGCCACAAATGTTAGTGTTTGAAATAGTGTTTGTAAGTAAAATTTCAAGCATTTAATCAAACATGGCTGGGGGGAGAGAGAGCAGTAAAGAAAAAGAGCAAATATTTGTAAACTAAAGGTTAAGAGTTGACTGAAAAATTAGAATCAGGAGTGTCAATTGCACATGTTTATGATTGTATGATGGTAAAAAAAAATAAACTGTCGGATGTTCATAAACCAAAAGATAAGCTTAAGATGTAAATGCTATTAGTAAAAAAAGATAAAACTGGAACAAGAAAGCATATGAAAATGTGGAGTCCTTGGTGTTCTCTGAGCCTTGTTGTTTTCTTGCAGAGGTTTCATTGCCAGACTAGGCAACATCTTCAGTGCGAAAAGGGAGTGGGACTTGCTCTCTGTTTGTATACCATGGCTTGTCCTGCTTGTGTTGGTGGAGGTGTTGTTCACTCCTTGGGAGTTCCTTGACTGGGCTGTTGTTTGCTGTTTGGTTGATTGACTAGGTTAATAGTTCCTTGATTAAGGTATAATGTACTGTTTGAAACGTCTGCAAGAAAACAACAAGGCTCAGAGAACACCAAGGACTCCACAGTTCAACCCTGAGCTACAAATATTCTCTTCAATTGGTACCATATGAAAATGGCACAGAAAACAGCACTCGGTGAAACAACAATCATGAGGTGTTAATGTATGCAGCGAGGCTAAGGTCAGCGGCTAGCATAATAGCAGACCACATGAGAATAAGTTTCAAAGCCAGTGATGAATGGCTTTGCAGTTTTGTAAATGGCATGGAATTGTTAACAAGTGAAGCTTCAAGTGCACCAACCGAAGAAACAGAACCATTCAAGAAAAGTTTATATAAACAAATTGATGTCACAAATTTACAATACCAATAAGACTGATTTGTCTTGGCTTTTGGTTCCCAGGGACACTCAGACCTTTAAACATGAACATCGATAGCAGCAGGGTGAAAAATCAGAAAAAAGAGAATCTCGGCATCACTTTATGCAAACACCAATGGATTGCACAGATTAATACCAGTCAATATGGCCAAGTTGTATTGTCTGACAATGTTAAAAAACATGCATCAACTGCAAACTATACACTTTGTAATTTTAGGGAGATAAGCAGACAGAAACAGCATGTTTCCTAGACACAATTAAGATTGGACACTTTCTTCAAACCAATCAGTTGTCCAACCAAAATCCAGAACCTCTCCAGATGGCTATCATTAAAGTAGGTTTTCTCATGTACAGTACAAGTGTGTGTTTTGGCCCTCAAAAATCCTGCTCACCATTTGGCAGACACTTGGATTTAATGGAAATCCCTTGCCTGCCATTAGTTCACTAAATCAAGAGGGAGATGGAACTCCTCGGCTTTGGGGGAGTTCCTATACTTTATTTTCAGTTTGTATCTTCTGGAAGTCTAGTAAAATTAGTTATTTTGTTTCTCTTTTAGTATTTTCTTGACATTTTTATTTTGCTTTTTAAAAGTCTTTTACCATTTTTAATTTTCTTATTCAATATCTTCATTTTTCCTTGTGTTTTTTTTTTCTTTTTTCTGTTTCATTCATTGGTCAAATATAGCTTCCTTTGTCTAACTTCTCAAGGATGTCCTTTACTTGGAACTATTGACCTGTCAGGCAATTGAAGGACATTCTGGGTATAAAAGCAGCTAGCGCTGAACATAAATTATTGTATATCAATGATATGTTATATATTATGTATAATTTTCTATGCCAAAATGTGTGTGTGTGTGTGTGTGTGTGTGAACACACAAGAGTTTTATATTGAATTATTCTATTTCTAAGGCTTTCCTCTTTCTCAGGACTGAGTGACCTTTTCTACTTGCTTATGATTTCATTGCCCCCCTTCCCCTTCCCCTTCCCCTTTCCCAGACCAGGTCTCCATTCTTTCACAGGCAGTTTACTAGAAGTGAAATAACATAGTAAGAAGAACTATAATTTTGAAAAAGAAAGATTGTTGATCTGAAGGAAAAAACTATTCTACTCACCAACTGAATGGATTTGCAGGAGCTGACTCTATCATTCAGGCCCATCCAGCAATGATATTCAGGATATTCTCCATGAGTCAAAACATACATGTTTCCTGCAAAGTTTGGCTGCTCATAAACAACCCAGGCACCATTTTCTACGCGGATGGAATTGCAATGGCTCAAGTCAGTGTGGAAATCCAAACAATCCTTATCAGACTCATAGCGGCATCCTTGGAAATTCTTGCCTTCATAGAAAGTGATCTGAAACACAAGCAAAGGAGAGAGAGAAATATACAGTATTTGCAAAACCCTAGAGAGTTTGTCTGAACTCTGTAGCAGACCAGCACCACCCAGAGCAATGCTTGCCTCTAAATATTAACGGGAGTTGCACAGGAACAATTGTAGCCTGCTTTGGATAACTATATGCCAAAAGTTGCTGATGATGCCCAATTATATATTTTGACCTCAGGCATTAAACCTACAGTATAGGGCAGGGTTTTTCAACCTTGGCAACTTTAACATATGCTGGCTGGGGAATTCTGGGAGTTGAAGTCTACATGTCTTAAAGTAGCCAAGGTTGAGAAACCCTGGTATAGGGGAATATAATATATGTTAAGTTTATTTTGCTTTTTAAAATAGGGGGAAAAACCCACCAAACCACTGGTTTTTATATGCCAAGGTAATGCCCAAGCTCACAGAAGATTCACCCATTCTTTTTATGAAAAGATACAACCAACCGCCATGGGAGATGCTGGTTATCCCCAATTACAGTAATCAAGAGATTCATTATGACATCATCCAGTTATAGCTTCATCCAATTTTGGTGAAATGATTGACAGGGCTTCTGGATGAACAGCTCCTAGCACCACCAATAAAAGGCATGGTGCAGGGATTCTCTTTCTCTCCTTTGAGTCTTTCCACAGGATGGAGTTTTATGGATCTCAGCTTTGCTGACATAATGATGCCTGTCTTGACATTTTGCTACTCCGAGTGTTTTGGAGCTGCTTGGCATTTTGCAGTATGAAGAACAGTAAGATACTGTACTATGCTTGAATTATGGCTTGGGGACAAAATAAGGCCAATGTCATGTGGACAGAGGGTAAAATTGGGTTTGCAACGTTGTTCCAGGTAATGTTATTAATAGCTAATTAAGAAAGGCTCTCCGTTAGTTGTTTTTGGTTTGGATAAGAAAAAAAGAAAGAAAGCAGTGTAATAAGGTGATTCAGGTTAAGGATTCGGACCAGAGAGACCTATGTTTAAGCTTCAATGAGTTCACTGGGTGATCTTGGAGTAGTCACCATCTCTCAGCCCATCTCTTAGGGTTGTTGTTAAGGGGATAAAATGAGGAAAATATCCATGTACAACACTTGGTCTTCCAGAAGAAATGCAACATATAGATGTGATATATTATTGTTGCTGTTCTTGTTATTACTGTTATTGCTGCTACTGTTACCATTATTACTACACAAGTGGACGATTATAAATGGAAGATGACCTTTGGAGCTCTCAAGATTTTATGGCTCTAAATCAGGGGTGGGCATCAGGCCCACGGAGCTCCCACCCACAAACCCCGCCCCTTCCATGTGATTGGCTCCCACCCGCAAACCCCACCCCCCAGTGCTTGTGATTGGCTCCTGCCCGCAAACTCTGGCCCCCGGTCTGTGGAAATCCCAGAAACCCGCGCCCCCCCCGTCCCCGGTTATAAATATCCAAATGGCCCTTGGCAGAAAAAAGGTTCCCCACCCCTGCTCTAAATGAATATCTGTCACATCCATTTTCTTCCCCTTCATACCTTAGCACCAAACTGAGGACAGAAATATTTTATCTTTCTCATTCAATTCAATTCTTGTTCTTCTTTTCATCCAACTGTACGCAAGAGATTTGTAGAATCAAATGGTTTTTTACTATGTGAAGTAAAAACAGGGAACTCCATGTCACCCTAAGCAGCTGCCCCTTCCAGAGTATGTATTAAAATTAAGGCACACAATCCCTACTCATACAACATATCCAGAAGTATGAATGTGTGGAAGAAGGAGCATCAAAACCTCTCCAAGTGGCTCTGCACCACCCTGTCCCCAACTAGGTGTCTCCTTTGAATGAAGCAGTAAACCGAGGCTGCCTGCTTGGTTTTGAGAAGGAGCACAGACATAACATAACATAAATAAAAGCTGCACATAAGGTGGTATGGGCTAGGGGTCTGATTACTCACATGGTCACTATAAAAGCTGCATTTTGCACCATGACCTACACCAGGCCTAGCTCCAGTCACAGGAACAAACATTTTCTCTTAGCAATATTCCTGCTGGAATCTATCTCCTGGTTTTGTCCAGAAACTATAAAATCAAAAGCTAATAACCAGAATTTCTTTCTGCTTCACATTTTAGATGATGGTAGTCTTTATCTTGGTTAACCTTCCATCTAAGCTGACCCATTAAGAATGTTACTGTGTTTTGTCTTTTTTAAATTTAAAAAGTAAAAAGAAAAAGAACCACTTTGGGAGAGGAGGGGTTAGCCCTTCAGAAGTTGCACAGAGACCCACAGAAAGCTGCTTTCCCAATACTGTAAAAGATGCAGCAATCCAAGCTGCTATTTGCCCTTGGAGGAAAATATTCATTGGTACAAATACAGCTGGGTGGGAATTTTCACTGGGAAAATGATGCAAAGGGGAAAGGATTAATGGTACTCTATGGAGTTTTGCACTAATTGGATGACATAGTACTGGAGAAATGCTCCATTACTTTTCCAGAAAATACAATAGCAATGAATGTGGAATATGGGAAACAACTAGTATTTCCACAAGGATGAAATAAAACTAATGAACTAAACCAGTGCTTTCCAATCTGCCGCCGTTGGCGACACGCCAACGGCGGCAGTGGCGTCGGCGCGGGGGGGTGCGCGGGGGGGTGCATGGCGGTGGCGTGCACAGTGGCGGCAGCGGCGGCGGTCTCTGCTAAAACGCGGAAGCGCTGATGGCGCGCCGCTGCCGCCGCCACCACCACCATGCACACCCCCGCCGCCGCTTCCAGGTTGTGTGGCGACACACCAAACTGTGTGTTACGACACACTAAAGTGTTGCGACACACAGTTTGGAAAGCTGTGAACTAAACAAACAACAGACTCACAAGACAAACTCAAGGGAAGACATCTGGATCACACACAAGTGGGTGATAAAAGCATATTATTGCAGCAGTAACACAACAGACGTAAATACCTGAGGTAGAAGAGGAGAAACCTGTTCAAAGGTAGAAGAGACAACAATGATATGCAAAATCCCTTGAACTTTGCCTATGCACTCAAAATGTCTCACATGGTACAGACCTGTTAGAAGACTGTTATCTTCAGGATGGGAGGTTTTGTGTTTGAAAGCTCCTCCATGTAAATGACAATTTCCCTGCACATATTTTGAAAAGCTTTCAACTTGTGTATCAGAATGATAGTTAAACTTGAGCCTCCCCATGGCATCTTATCAAAACATGGGAAAGCATTCAACTAGGTACTTCTCTACTTCAAATTGAGTGATACAGTTTCAAAAAACCAGCTTCGATTACTTGTTCAGACCACATCATTTTTATAAGTTTACAGTGATCTACTCCCAAGGAACTGTTCAGAGGTACAACCCCAACCCCAACCCCTAACCCCAAAATCCAAAGCACCAAGGAAATCTTCCTTCTTTGTTCATTTTTTCTCATTCTCATAGTAAACTCTGAATAATTATGAACTGCCCTGCTGAGATTCTAATCCTGAACTTGCTCAATTAGTAAACAGTTGTGCCTGTTGAGTAATGTGAAGGAAATAATATCTGTACCCGGGTGGCACTGCAGATTAAAGTGATTGTCTGGCTATATTTCCCTTCTATAACTTATAAAAAGAATATTGAATGGAACAGCTGGAAATACTATACTTATTCTCCACATGCTTTGTGGAACATGCTTTATCAAGATGAGGCACATCTTCTCTGCAATATTATTGATCCTAATGCAAGAATAAATCTGCATTTCAAGATCACCCCAGTAACTCTCGGAATCTCTATATATTTTCTTATCTTCCACAGAATGAAGCAAACTAACATACCCTTAATGATGCCATCTTCAAATATGGACAGACCTTACTTTGACAAAACAGTAGCTGTTTCGATGAAAGCTAGGAAAATCCACTAACAGTTTCAGGCATTCATTTACTCCCTAACAATTTGCTTTCTAATAGAAGATGGGAAACATCCTCCTCTTCTACTCTGCTCTTTATCTCAGTTCCGCCAAGCTCACCAGCAGGCAGCACCTTGAGATGTTATCTTCTTATAAACGAAAGGACAGACGAAAGATATCCTAAGACTGAAACCATAACTTACCCTGCTTCCAGCTTTAAACATGATCAACGTTGGGTGCAATATTCCTAAAGAGCCTAGTAACTGTAAGAGCTCAAACCAGGGAGCCTCATTTTATAATGGGCTCATTTTTTAGGATAAATGTTTGCTTTGTCATGAAAATGGGATCCCAAAATTGACTCAGTGATTCTGGGGCTATTCAGAAGTTCTAGAAAAACAAAGAGGATTATAAAATAAAAGCAAGCTTCACTGCTTCATTTTTCCCTTTATTTTTCCTCATTCTAATGCATTAGCTTGTGAATGCATTGCTGAGTCAGAACTCCAAACTCCTGTCAGAAATACTCAAAATAAAAAGTGCTTGCAGCTCCTGTTGAGTGATGGCAACACAGTTCCCACCCCGTTTTGATTACATACAACAAATTCAACTACAGGAAGCCTCAGTGGAGCATAATGCCAGAAAACATGGGAACCACACATGGATGAGGAAAGTAACCTGGTGAGCCTATTACTTTATGGAGCAATAATTTTAACTGCAGTAATACCACCTGCCATTGACTAAAATATCTTCCTAGCTTTTGCAGTTTAATTTATTTGTTTGCAAACTTTCAAGGAAAAGGCTACCAATGGCTCACAAATACTCTGTTTGGTCTTTTGTTGTAGATTTGGCTAACCAAAATATTTCTTGAATAGCTCAGGAAAATACTGTTTGTGGCCATAATCTCCATACAGACTTGATTTATGCATTCCATTTTGGGAAAATACAGATAGTCCTCATTTAGCGACCACTATTAGGACCAGCGACTCAAGTGAAACAGTCACTAAGTGAAACCACAACTTGCTTACTTCAGCTTTCCTTTGTTTTACAGACCCGCAAGGATCGTAAATGTGAGGAGTGGTCACAAAGTTACTTTTTCATCACCATCTTAACTGCAAACAGTCACCAAATGAGGTGACAAACAAGCTAAACGAGGACTACCTGTATATGTAAAACTGGTGTTATATAGGTTTGGGGATTGGTCACAGGATCTTTCCAAGCCTGCCATTTTTTAATCTAAGATCATATAAGCAAGTATTTCAATATGGGTGTCTTAGGGTACTGCTTCATGAGTTCTGACCAAAGACAATAGGTGGGCAATATTCTAGAAATTTTCAGCAGGATCCAGGATAGTCCAAGAAGGCACAGGGACAGTGGATATGGCTCATCTTTCTTTCCCTCAGCTCACTAGGCAAAGGTAGGAGTAAGCCATAAAACAACAAAAGCCAAGTTTACCTGAGCATGCTCACACCATTCTATGCAAGCTAGGGTCCCTAACCTAGATATTAGCTTGCAAATCAACATACTGTTGCCCACATTCCATCACCTCAGAGTTGCATACTGTGTACTGCCAGCATATGCAATTGTAAAAAAAGAAAATTCCATGCTAAGATCATTACAAAAGGGACAGAAAATAAAAAATGTTCTTATGTGTATCTACTGTACATCCACTTCTGCAGTAATATTCTGGTCTTGCATTTGAAAAAGGATGTAACAAAACTGGAAAAGGGCAGAAAAGGGCAACCTTGCTAATTTTCTTACAAGAAAAGGCTGGAATGTTTAGCACTCTTTAGCTTGGAAAGAAGACAACTGAGGGGAAACATATAAAATCATGCAAATATACAATCATGCATAGCATATGGAGAAAGCAGATTCTTCCCACTGTAATACACTAGGACTATGACCCATCCAATGCAGGTGATTGGAAGGAGATTTAAAACAAACAAAAGAAAATAATTCCTACATGATGCATAATTAACTTGTGGAATTCATTACCATAAGTCACAGGGATGGACGTTAACTCCAGTGGCTTTAAAGACAGGTTAGATCAGTGTTTAAGGTGTGTGGACTTCAACTCCCAGAAATCCCCAGCCTGGGTTAGATAAATGTATTGAGCACAAGTCTATCAAGGTGTAGAAATCTTGAAGATTCAGTATTACCTATAGATCATATCCCTGCAGGGGGGAGTTTCAGGAAAACAACAGTGAGAGAAATGGGAAATGTGTGTTTCCTTTGTCTGCTTGTGAACAATGAAGAGGCAACTAGTTGTCTCTCAGAATTTTTACACACAACTTTTTCAAAAATCAGACACCCCCCAGAAGTACTTTTTTTCTGCCTTGAAACTCCCATCTGCCAGCTTCAGTGGCTGACCTGAGATTCTAGTGTTGCAAAAAATGAAGAAAAAATTATCCCTAGATCTACCTATTTTTTTCAAATAGGAAGAAACAGCAACTTAGTCATATTAAGAGTTGACTACTGAAATCAACTTAGTTACTCATTAGTTATGACTAACTTAAATCTGTACAGTTCAATGGGTCTACTTTAAGTCTGGATTCAATCCATGGTCTCCAAGACCCTTTCCCCAAAGTATATGGATGGTAATAAGTGTTATTATGTCATCAAATCTGAAAAAGGAAACAAGACACAAAATATCATTGTGACAATTTAATTAAATTTCATAGTTGAAGTGCTAAACTGATATAAAATATAACTAGAAACATTAATATAAACAATATTTAATTAATAACAGAGAAATAATTCACCCAGCAGCCAGAACACTACCACTATCTTTACATCAAGGAAGCAACTCCTTTTCCTGCACATTTAAGCATGCTAGGAAACTAAATTCTGCTGTCAAGTATACAATAAAGTGTTAATAGCAAGATCCTGACTGGTTTCCTATAAAAATCCAGAGCAAGTGTGATACCACAGAGTGTGAAATATGCAGTAAAGTCCATTTCCTTCTTGATAATGCCACTAAGCAAATCCATGTTTCTAAATTCATTAGGAAAGTTGTAAGAGTCTTTAATCAACTTGGCCCCAGTCTATTGTGAGGGAATCACTTTTCACTTGGCACAGTGCATCTCCAGAACTATAACAAAAACAGATAGAGATTTAATTGTTGAATCAACAGTCTCATCACATTCCAATCACACAGTAGTAGCAGTTTATTTGATAGTTTCAAACACAAACACATAATAATAATATAATTATGGAGAAAAGTGCCCAGCTTAGTTTTCCATTAGTAAGCAACATTTTGTATGCATAAGAATGAAATGAAGCATCAAACGTTTATTTCTAAACAGTGATCTTACATATATTAAACAGTAACTGAATGTTAGCACTGTACAGAACACCAAAGAGACAAAGCCCTTGGTCATCAAGGTTGCAATGGATTGTACACAATGATAAAACAATGATACTAGGATAGTCAGTAATCCAGAAGCAGAAAGTATAGCAGATGAGGTACAGAAATTGCTTAAGTAAGACTATGCTAAGTGATACAGTTTTGAAAAGGAAACAGTTTGAGAGAAAAAATGATAGAATTTGAAGCATAGTTATATAGCATAAATAGGAACCAAGAAAATTAATAAAACAACTATAAGGACACACGTCAACCCACCACTCATTCCAAGGCCAAAGGGCATTACAAATTGATGCCTTTAAGTTTATTGCTGTAACTGGAGCATTTATGAAAGTATGAGGTGTGAATTAGGGACTTGAGAACCGTAATTTGTTTTTCTTCTGAGATGTCCAAATTTAAGAGAAAATAGAGAATGCTTATTATATTTTATGTGATGATGATAATAATATCACACATTTTATTCATTATAAGCAAAAGGAAGTCAGGATTTTAAAAAAAACTTAAGAGGAGATAACTAAAATATTTGTAATCAATGTAATCTTTAATTACATTGCTTATGAATATCTTACAATGCCAAATATAAACTATACTTTCTAGAAGCACATTCCTAACATACATCACCATAGCCTGAGACCAGATCAGCCTTTGACTTGACTTACAGAACAATAATTGTTCATACTGTATTAAAATAAGATACAGTACAGTGTTTTTACATCTGCAGTATAAATGTGACCTCTGAACTCACCTAATCACTGGGTTGCTTCAAGAGTTCTCCTATCCTGCTGCCTGTTTAGATCCGGCAGCAGGAAGTACCAAGCTATCAAGCTGTTGACGACTGCCTGTGTGGACGAGCCATTCATAGAATTTGTTCTCCACTAACATCTGGAATGTCTTCCTCTGATTCCTGAAACCCGGAAAAAGATTAGCTCTGAGCTGTACATATTTCTGTAAACATTCATTACCAGCGAAGTCTTTTCTTCAGCGAACATACAGACTGTCCAAATGTTTTTAGCATTATTATATAAGGGTTTTAATTTATTGTATGGTCCTGGTTGAGATTTTTATAATATTAAAATAAAGCAAAATTATTTAAATCTATATAAAAATTTAGAAGTCAGCAGAATGTTTAATAAAATGCTTCAGCAAGCTATTGTGCTGTAATGGTTACAATGTTGGACTACAAATCAGGAGAGTCAGGTTTCATCCATGGAATATAAATCTAACAAATAAATAAAAGGCGTTTCCATTAAGAACAGGAAAAACAACAGAAAAGTTCCCACCATCTTTATACACCTTAACAGCACATCTGCCCTTTGAGGAAGAAGTTATAAAGGAGTTAAGGCTAAGTAACGAAAACAAAAAAAAATGACCTTTAAAGAAACAAATCATTGATGTTTAATTAGAGGCACATCAATAAATATTTTTTTAAGTTAATGTAATATGAGAGAAATGAATATTACATTCTACAAAAATAAGGTGCAACATTCAAGACCTGATTAAATTTTAAATATTATATTCAAGGGGAAATTACTACAAGATCTTTTCCATTGGAATATTATCCGAGTGTTGATTGCCAAAATAGGTAACTCATATTCAAAAAAACTGCTGGAAAAACAATAATCAGATTAAATCATTTTTTCATACTTGGTGGTAATGTCATAAAGATCAACAACTGTAGAAAATGATTCACCACAGAATGAAACAAAGTTTAAATATCAACTTTTTCTATTACTAAGGATTATATTCCTACAAAATATACAGAACTGGCTCTGTCCATGATAACAACTGCTAGGATAGTTTATGCTTCTTACTGAAAATTACATATAATTCTTTTTTAGAAGAATGGCGGATCACATGATGGGAATATACATCAGTGTAATATTTAAAAACCAAATCTGATTCAGAATTAAATTCAATCTGGAAACTACTTATGGACCATAATTCTTCATACAAGTGACTTGTACCACACCTGAAGTTTGGGGTTCTCTTTGCATAAGACTTAAGAATATTGCTTGATGTGTTATAAGGACAGGCTTTCCCAAATTAGATAGAAGCCCCTATTGCAGGGGCTTTAAAAACTTTAAAAACTTTCCAAAGTTTTTCCCGCAGCGACACACCAACCAGCGTTGGTGTGTCGCCGCAGGAAAACCCGGAAGTGCAGCAGCGCGCAAAAACCCGGAAGCGCTGCTGCTGCTTTCGGGTTTTGCGCGCTGCAGTTGGTGTGTCGCCACGGGAAAACCCGGAAGCGCTGATGATGATCAGCGCTTCCGAGTTGTGTGGCGACACACCAGACTGTGTGTGGCGACACACTTTTGTGTCGCGACACAGAGTTTGGAAAGCTCTGCCCTATTGTTTAGTCTGATTGATGCTCCTTGCATTAGTTGCCTTTGCTAATAATTATTTATTTGATTTTGACAATGGTTTTAAAAGGGTAAACTGATATAAGATCACCTTTATATGTAGTACTAATCTAATGTTACTTTGAAAATTCTTATTCAACTTGTAAATCTCTTTTCTATTTCTTTTTGTTCCTTTATTTCTCTTTCTCTTTTTCTTGGTTGTACTTTTAAATATCTAGTACAACAAAATTAAATAAAATATTTTGTTTTTAATATTCTTTTACATTATATTTATATTTTATATTTCTTTCTATGTATATAATACCTTTTATCAATAAAAATGCAAAAAATAAATAACAAGATGTATTATGTAAAACTTGGTTTGATCATAAACTATGTCAAGTCTATAAAATTGAAGAGTATGTTCAGATAGCTTATCAATGTATTGATCAAATTTATTTACTTATTTTTATAAGTAATGTAACACTTCATGACTTTTGCCTCTTTAGGAGTAGCAAGCAGTCAAATGGTTAACATGACAAACAAAATAATTTTTGCAATTTTTCCACATTTGTGGGTGATAAGCAGAAGCCTAGAATTTTTTTTCATTTTTTCCCACCTTTTTCTAGACTTTACATCTCTAAATCAGTACGTAAATTCAATTCATTTGTATATGTGTGTGTTATAAAAGAGGTTTTTTTAAAATATGGAAATATAATTTCTGTTTATTATTTTTAGAAATTATTTATTTTATGTTATTGAACTACCCTAATAAACCCAAAAAGTTTCAAAGCATTCATCATCATTAAACAATCAACACAAAATTAATAAGAATAGCAAGGACAAAAAAAATGCATTATGTGTCTCCTTGTGGCTCCTTTCCGTTCAGGAGATATCACCCTGAGACATTCAGAAGCTGAATTTTTCTTTAAAAAAAATTAAAAAGTAGAGTGCCTTGACTGCCAAAAGGTTGTCCATCCCCATTTCTGGTATGTTTGATATTTTGTTTATTAATTTTCTAACTTTTAATTTACTAGCCAAGAAGCTGGGTTTTACAAAATTATTACTTGGTAGGTGTAAAACCTGTAAAAGCAGATTAATAAAAGGTCCACAGATGTCCTTTGGGACTATCAAGTCAAGAGACAACAATAAACAACATCCACACAACAAATTTTAATTATAATTTGTATTACTATCGACTCATTTTGTTCCATTACAACACCTGGTTCTTCCTTCTGAAAATTAACTGTTACTTACTTGGTCAGCCGTGCTTCCTTCACCGTTTTCTGCCAGATTCGTATCCTCTGTTCTCGTTGGCTCAGTGCTTTTTGGTATGCAGGTGGCAGACCACCAGGAATTTCTGTTGTGTCTCCCTCCATTTCAAACGGAACAACAAAGGGGTAAAATTCTGAGGGTGGGAGAAGTCTGAATACACCTTTATCACAGTTTTCTTTACATACTAACATTGGATTATCCCAATTGTTAGGCACAGTAGCTAGGCCAGTTCTGCCCATGTGATCCTCAAGCATTGGATAATGGGTATGGAAGGGAGCAAAGGTTATTGCTTGGTTACCCAATAAAATGAGCGGTCTAGTTGGAGTAAGAACATGCAACGTGCAACCAGTCGTAGATGACAAAGATAGGCAATGGCAAACAGCAACAAGTCTGACATTGTCACAACTCTGGAGATGTACTACGGTTTGCACTGGACCTAGGACAAAGGTGCTATTCCTGCACTTTTCTACTGTTACAGACCTGAAAGAGAGGAAAAACAGCCAGTAAAAAAAATAGAAGATTGAAGACAACAAAATACAATCATCCATTTATCTTTGATATCAGATTGCACTTGGTTGACCACACCAACTTACCTCAGTGGAGATAGTAAGTAGATAAAAGATTCACAGCAGCGATGAATCTTCACATGAGTATCTTCTAGGGTAACAGAGCTCTTTGCTAGTGTTTGTTTGTAAACCTGGCTCATCACAATCATACGGTGTACTGAAGGGACTATATGAGTATTACAGGCTATTTTAGCTCGTTTAGTTGTTCCTTCAACTGAAAGAATAATTAAAATATTATTTTTTAAGAAACAGTTCTACTGAAGCCAAAACCGCCCATTTAACTTATTTCCCAAGGACAAAGAAACTTTCAGTAAGAACAATTCAAAAATATATTTTAGTCAAGCTGGTTAAAATAATTTGAACACCACTCAATTTTCTTGTACAGGTTGCTAGATTTTATGCTGTATGGTTGATATTAATGTACAGTGCTCTGAAATCCTCTTTACAACAAGGCATGGCTTCTAAGTATTTAAATTAAACAAAAACAAAACTAAAAACTAAATTTCTTTCTGGTGTGTAACATAGCCCAAGCAGTAAGGATTTTTATTATGAAGTTAACCCATAACACTCACCAATTTATTATCAGATCAAAGGCCCTATAATATCCCTATGATGTCCAAATATGCACTTACACATCCTATATGCATCCTGAAACTATACTTTCCCTCTTCATGGCATTATGGAGATACAGAGTGGTAGTCAAAGTGCATGTTACATGAGATTAGGACTTCATATAAATATCCATTCTCAACTCAGGCATAAGAAGCTAATAACTGTCTATTCCAGACCCTGTTTATAAAATTTCCCATTTATGATGTCAGAGTGCTGTTAAAATAGCTGTGTTATGAATCCTAATTAGGACAGTGTCCAAAAAAGACAGCTGAAAAAACTAGTATTGTATTGTCAGAATAGTCATCTAATGATACAACATAAAAAGATTAACAATTCAAAGAGGAAATATGAGCATATAGTATTTAATATGAATTAATGAACCCATGATGCAGAAGGCAGAAGACTCATGCTCACTCTTTGATTCATATGATTTAACACCTTGGAATCTAGAAAAGCCTTTACCAAAAATAAGTTTAAGTGATTGCTAGATGGAAATGCTCCACAAACTCCTATATACATTTTAATTGGCATTCATAATAGACATTTTTAAGCACTTGAAGCTTACTGCTAAATAAATATTTTAACAACTTTGGATTGTAAACTTGAACTAAAATATCACTTGGTAATGATTAAATCTGGGTAGTTATGCTGGAGACATCCTATCAAGTAGTTAGTAGGAAGTCTATGATCAGAAATAATTGTACCTTGCTGTGCCCATGCGAGCTTTCTTCCGGATGTGAGGCAGGCTGTTGTCCCAAATGGGTTCGCAGTCAGACAAGCCCTCAGCCATGATTCGAATATGGCAAAGGAGAAGGCTTTAGAAAGTTTTGAGAAGCCACTCTTGGCATGCAATGGCTGCCAAAGTGCAAGTTCATGAAGAGGGTGGACAGTCCTGTTTTGATTCACGCTTCCTTCAATAAGGAAACTAAGAGCTCGAACAGCTTCTGGTGAGACCAGGCTATTGTGCATAGAATGAGAGGAGGCACTGAGCTGATCTGGGTCCAGTAGCAATTCCAGAAGATCCTGGAGATGGTTTTCAACAAAGTCATGGTGGTAGTTGTCGTTCCAATTCTTGCAACCAAACATAAGAAAAAATATGAGAAACAAGAATCAATCCACAAAACCACATTCATATACTATTCTCTGTGTATAAGTGATTACGATGTTAGACTGACACCAAGGAGACCAAGGTTCTTGCCCACAGAAGCTCACTGGGTGACTCTGAGCCAGTCATCCTCTCTCACCTTAACCTACATCACAGGGTTGTTGTTGGGAAGAAAAATAGAAAGATGGAGCATTATGTATGCCATTTTAACCTTTAAGAAAAGGTGGGATATAAATATAAGAAATAAAGAAATAAAGTATAACATAAGTAGAAGTAATTAATGTGCAGATTCTTTTTCCATTCTTTTCTTGTTCAATTGTTAGGAACTGCAATAGGCATGTAATATAAAAAGCAGCAGAAAGCAGCTCCTCAATTTCCCTACATTCTTATGGCCAGGGTTAGAATGGTATAGGCTTCATCCGACTGTTTATTTAAAAAATAAGACAAAAAGCCAGCAATTCTTAAGATCCTCAAGTACAATCATGCTAAACTATAAAAGATGCAAAGGAAGATATAGTAAGAGGTATTAAGATGTGTGGTAAGGTGCTTTGATAAAAGTCCATCAACGTATAGCGCATATTCAATTTTTTCATCACTGAAAAAGAGGAAAGGTCTATAGATTTAGCACTTATTATTATATCATGGTCCATACTAACTGGGGATAATGGGAGTTGAAAATTCAACATATACGGAGGGCACTAGGTAGGAGAAGACTGACCTTGATAAAACTCTCAGCATTAACTAAACAGCACATACTCGGTAGTAATATTGTAGAGTTATACAGTTTGCTGAATCAATTTAATTGGATTATTATTTTCTTAGTATTTGCTTTGAATGTATACATGGATATCAAATATTATTTTATAGGTGTTCATGCTATATGTAATGCCACTTTTTAATAAAAACAAATATTTTGTTTAATTATTTCGGCATGCAATGTAAATGTATGAAAGAATTTCAGAAGTACATTATAATTTTATAAGTTACTCCCACTATCTTCAAACACAATCATCTTCAAACAGAAGCACAGAGGGTCCTTCTACAAGGAGAGATTCTTGGAGGAGAGCAGTTCAAACAATACCTTAATCTGATTGGCAGATTCTTTTGTCCCACTGTAAGACTTAGACCTGGGATTTGGCCACTCATCTCCCAGAAGAGATGTCCTCAAGGAAACCTTGTTTAATTGCTGAATATAAAGGAACAGCAGGAACTGAAGAGTATCCACAGATAACTAAGGAAAGATCCAAAAAAAGTTTAAACTCAAGTAGAATATTTAGTAAGGTTGTTTGATTTTCATTCAGACAATTATTGTACCTAAGTGGAATAGACAGATAGACCATTGCTTAAATTTCAAATAGCTTAAGGAATTCTAAAAACAAAACAAAGTTGGTCCACCTATATCAGTGCTCTATGCTGCAATGTACACCAGAAAGAAATAAACCATTTTTGGGCAATGACTGCACAGGACATCAGAGCCAAAACTACTATTATGAACAGTAACAATTCAGATTCCTTAAAAATAAATTGAAAATATGATTATTTCATACCCGATTCTTTTGCTTCTCTGCCTCTTCCTCAGTTGTGCAGCTAGATATCACTTCTGCCCATTCAAGTTGCTCCTCCGAAGTCCGCTCAACAAGACTGTCAAACAATTCAAAATATAGCCAAGCCAGGTCTTTCTCTAACTGTAGTTTTCCGCAAGCAATGTGTCGCCACATAGACCAGGTAAGGTATGGATAATAGTCTTGACCAGAGCGCATCCTGACATAGGTTGACATTTTCCGAAGGTAATGCATGCTAAACTTGGAAGGAGGGGGGATTTGCAATGATCCCACTATGAAAGGTTCCATCTTGACCCACAAACTGACCGAAGGTTGCTCCATTTTGGAAAGGTGCAAAGTTTATACATCTGAATTTGAAAAAAACATAAATACCACAAAATACTATTTCCAGGCCTGTCTCCAATTCAATCATAAATTAAAATGAATGGGCTATTTTCCCATATTAATTTTTCCTGATTACCTCATATTTAAATACTTATATCTTATAACTCCTGATTATATCCTATTTAAATATTTATTACCAAAATATACACATTAAGTTTCATCTATATCAGGGGCAAGCAAAACTTTTGCAATCCAGGACTGCATTTAAAAAAAAATGTTTGGCATGAGGCACGGTGCTAACATGAGTACTCACTGGAGGATGGAAAATATCGGAATGTTGAGCCCAATTTCCCCTTTTGGACGTGTGCTTTGGAGGAACCATTAAATGTGTGAAACCTATTGGAGGTGATGTTTATTTTATTTCATATCACTATGGAAAGCTGTTGCCAAATTTGTTGCCAAATTTCAGCAGCACAATCATGAGATTCTGGGGACATAAGGGCAATGGGCAATCTATGGATTGCAAATTACTCAGTCCTATTCTACATGGAAAGAAAATGAATAATTGGACATTTGACTTCTTTATACATTTAATGGGACTTGCCAGATAGTGGGTGCTGTATGGCCCTTGTTCATAAGTAATTTTGAACAGCAGCTATATTTTGAATGGAGCCAGAGCTTAGAGCCAAGCAGCTTTGGCTTATTAATCCTTTCTCTCTTATACAAACAATGAAAGAGTTTGAACAGTCTTTTTTACTTATTCACCTCGGCAGTTCATTCAAAGGAAGAAGCAAATAAAGAAAACACTCTTAAAGTGTCCCTTGTACAGCATAATTATTCATTAAATACAGTAATCTCTTTACTTTCCTTGCTAGAATCATATTCATCTTAGTAATTTCTCCAGTAATGACCTTGAACTCGAACTATTTGTAGAAAGTCACAGCAAGTAGTCTGAATCTGGGACTATAGAACATTTGGGAGACAAATCTGAATCAATCCATCAATCATCCAAGAGTTTGCATTCTCATAAATATCTCAATTTAAAATATAAAACCAAAGCACATTTCAAGTCCACTCAATGGTAAAAACAAACTATTACTGTAATAAACATGGCCTTATCCTGATTTCTGAAATTTGGGAAACATAATCTTACTCATTTTTTTTTCTGAAGTTTCAAGCCATATTTTAAACACCCTGAATTGTTGGTTTGATCTCTTGTAAACTGCCACTAAATAAAGCAACATTGTATCATAACTCATGTTTAGTCTGTCCTTACAAAGAAAACATTTGTGGATTCCTTTATTGCTTGTTAAGAGCTTCAAAAGGGCATCACTGATGCTTTAGTCTTTTAGATTTTTCTCTCCCACTTTGCTTGATCTCATCTTTGAAGGACAAGCCAATAATAATAACAAAAACAGGAATATCCAAAATCTTAATGTAAAAATAGAATAACAAGTAATTAAAATGTTTGTAGATAACATGTTAGTATTTCTAAAGATTCTAAATATATAAACATATCCCAATTGCAATTTGAATTAAATAAATTTCAATTAGTGTCAACAGAAAGTTAGTGGGCTCATATTAATGCAGGTGGATATAAATTCCTAGGAGTCATCACTGCATAGGATGTCAAGAATTTTAAAAAATTAAAATCTTATGCTCAAAATTTAAACAAAATGTAAGACTTGGCAACACTTCCATTATCATGGTTTAACAGAACAGTAGCAGTCATGGGCATCTGCAGGGGGGGGGGGGGGTTAAAGGGAAGAAATGATGGCATTGTGTGATTACATCATCCATGAGTCTTATCATTTTGGCATCATTGCAATTTCTTATAGAAGCTGCTGAAATCAGTTAAAAAAACTGATTTATCAAACATCCTGTTTTTACTTCAAAAAACATCCTGTTTTTACTTCACTGTGCTTAATTCAACTGTTTATTATGTGGTTTCACATATAGCAATTTTTTTATTTACACATAATGCCAAAAAACCTAGTCCCTCATCAGAAAAGCTAGAAATTACTAGAAATACAATTTCCCAGTAAAAAGTCAAAGAATGTTCAGTGGGTACAAACTGAATAAGCAATACATTTTTTCAGTTAAAAAAATACAATTTCCTCTTGAAAGTAAGAAATAGCTATTTCAAATCGATATTTAAAAATCATCATAAGTCTGAAGAGAATGTAAATAATGTTTGACTCCTGAACAGTCTCTCTTCTCCTATTCCTTGATCACTCACAAGTTAAGCATGGGATAAATAACTAGAGATGTAATTGTAGATGGCAATCATGTGATTTCTGAATGAGGAATGGACACAAGTACCAACCTGATGTCAGATCAATCAAGTTCAGTCACTCATTTGTAAAACATATAGATTGTATCAATTAAGAGCAGCAACAATATTGGAAGAATGGTTTATTTATATTTCATATATTAGTAAGGGAGTTTCGTCAGTGTTATATAAACATTGACCTTAAGAAGAAATGTTCTCCCGAAAATTTTGGAAGAGTAATTTGGGAAGAGAAAATAATCGGTTTCATTGGAATTCACTATAGCATAGAACTCTTTTTGAATTGTTATCAGTAAATCATCAAGAATAGCCTATATAAAGAATCTATGCCTCATAATACATTCTATGGAGTCCTTGGTGCTCTCTGAGCCTTGTTGTTTCTTGCAGACGTTTCATTGCCAGACTAGGCAACATCTTCAGTGCGAAAAGGGAGTGGGATTTGCTCTCTGTTTATATACCATGGCTTGTCCTGCTTGTGTTGGTGGAGGTGTTGTTCTCCCCTTAGGAGTTCCCAAAAGACCCAGTAGCCCAAGAAGAAAAAACAGGAGTTATCTACAACATACGGTGTAAGGACTGTAGCAGCCACTATGTAGGACAGACGGGCAGAAGACTAGCAGAACGCATCCATGAATACCAACTAGCAGTCAGAAGACACGATGAAAACTCCTTTATCTCACAACACATGGACAGACTCAACCATACTTTCAACCGGGAAACTGTGAGCATCTTAAACCAAGCCAAATCCAAAAACACTAGAGAATTCCTGGAAGCTTGGCACTCAGACAAAGCAGCCATCAACAGACACATAGAGGTAAACAACATTTACATACCATTCATGAGAGACAATAGAAAAGCCAAAAGACCAGAACACCTCCTTGCCAGCAATCAACACCCAGATATGCAAAACTTAACACCAGGATTAGCACCAGAGGAACAATCTAACAGCACAATATAGCCTAATCAAGGAACTATTAACTCAGTCAATCAACCAAGCAGCAAACAACAGCCCAATCAAGGAACTCCTAAGGGGAGAACACCACCTCCACCAACACAAGCAGGACAAGCCAGGGTATATAAACAGAGAGCAAATCCCACTCCCTTTTCGCACTGAAAATGTTGCCTAGTCTGGCAATGAAACGTCTGCAACAAGCCGCAGAGAGCACCAAGGACTCCACAGTTCAACCCTGAGCTACAAATATTCTCTTTGATTGATAGTACATTCTGCCAGAATAATACTATAAACATTGCACCTCTTCTACAGCACTAGTATAGGGCATAAAGAAATGGATACATATCATATTTGCTGTCAATACCCAGATAATCAGAATCCAGGCAGTCAGGTCAAATGTTTTTGAAGAAATTGGGAAAATCACCCAATAATATTTTGTAATGAATCCTATAATAGATTTACTGCCTATATTTCCTAATGCATATAAATTGGTCTAGCCCAAGAAATTGATTCAGATTTAATTGTTAAATGCTATATTTATGACAGTAAAACCCTGGAAAGTAAACGGCATCAGTGGTATTTAAAAGTGTGGGAAACTGTCTTAAAAAAAACCCTAACAGCTCAACAAACAGTTCTAAAAACTCTACAGTAAAGAATAAATTCAGCCTAATCCAGTCAAAATTAATTAGTTATATCAATAACAATATATTTTTTCTGTACACGTGTCATTTTGGAAAGAAAAATGAAATGTAGGTATTTGAAATGTTTGTTTTTTTCTCAAGATTTGTGTGCGAGTGTGTGTGTATCCTTTTTTCAAATATGCTCTTTGGGTTGTTTGTTGTTTTTCTTTTTAATTTTATTAACTTTTTAAATAAAAAAGTTTTGGTTCTTTTTTATATTACAAACTAACGTTAAGAAAATTAAAAGACTTTTTTATTTGACATTATGGAGCACTCTCAATTGCCTCTATCAGCCATTGATGCAATCATTTATTGAGGCTTTGTGCTGCACCGTTTTGTTACTCAAAAGCCTAGTCCCTCAGCCTGATTCTGCTACTTGCTGCTGGTTGCCTTCTGCTACAAGTCTGTTCTACTTGCACTTTCCATAGCATTGTGAATAGCCTCAGTCCCCAATTAAATAGCTTCTATAAAGGCAGGTGGTGACAGAAGGTATGCTCCCTTCTCAACTTCCTTCAAATTTGTTTTGTATTATTATTGTTCTATTTTATGGGCAAATGAAAATGTATTTATCCCCTCTATTTCAATTCTATGCTGAATCTTTAAACTACTGTACTAAAATTTGTGTTTGGTAAAATTTTATTACATTTGCATTGTTTTATTTGTACATAGTTCACACATGTTTATAGATTCATATGACCAGTAAGCTGACTGCTGTTAAAATTAAGTGTACTGAGGCAGAATCGGTGCATTCTTTGTTTCTTGGTTCAGGAGAAAGCAGCAGATGTGCACAAAGGATACAGGGTCCTTAGGAAGGGATTCATGATGGAGGCAGGGAGGTAAACTAATCTGGAAGTGTATTGTCGACTCTACCTGGGCACAGAAATTTCGCTTCTGTCTGTGCTCCTGCCCTCTGAAGATGCTGGCCACAGATGCTGGCGAAACGTTAGGAACCACAACTTCCAGAACATGGCCACACAGCCCGGAAGACCCACAACAGCCATAATCTGGAAGTCCTTGAGGACCATATTTGGCCTCCTGTGGGTTCCCTTGTATAGGGAGACATGCTTGTAACTTATTTATTCTCTCATTCCCTTTTAGCATATGAACAGCAAAAATTAATCCGATATGCAACGAAGGACAGTAGGGCAGGAGATATATGGACGGCAACATTTATTTCCGCATCTGGTTAGAAGCCTTGTGAAAAGAAGTGTTAGGATAACACGAAACTAGCTTTCTTCTAGTTAGGCAGTGTTGGTGAGGAGGCTTTTTGCAAGAAAAAGAGGAGCGAAGGAGAAGCTGCACTTCTGATACATTATTAAGCAAGCGGTCACAGCATCCATTATGAAGCGGGAGAGATGGGGTGATGAAAACGGAGATCGGCATCGCCCCTCATCACCCTCCAGGCGGAGAAAGCAGCACTCACCCGCCTCCTCTCGCCAGCGCTTCTCCGCAGCCAGCCGCGAAGTCACTTTCGAACGCCCACGGCCTCCTCCTTCCACGCCTGCGCACAACGTCTGACTCTGTCACCCGCCACCAATAAATTCGCTCACCAGAGAGGGCTTCGAAAGACCTGCTATTGTAGAACGACTAGACTAGCCACCAATCGCCATCCCCATCTCTACTGTTTTGGCAAGAATAGGAATGACAGTTGAAAGACTAAGAGTTCGCAACAGCGACCTCTCTAGACGGGGCGGATCAAGGTTGAATCCATCTGCGTCTCCTAATTAATCTAGCGCGCTGTATGATTAGTTATTACTGCTCTTGTGAACAGCCAGCCTACCTGTTTTATAGTTTTACATTTAATTATCACATATCGTGTTTAGGTATTTTATAATAGTTTGACTTCACTTTTTATTCTTTCAGGTATACATTTTATTAGAAGTCTCTTCTTATAGTTACGGAAGTGATTTGTCAGCGCCGTCTTCCGGGACGTTTTTTGACTTCCCACCCTAGTCTAAACAGGGTATAAACAGCCAGACATCCATTAAAGTAAAAAAAAAAACTCTTTTTGCTGCCATCTAGTTGTCATCCAGAAATTTGCAGCTGAGGCAGACAGCCCCAAGTCTACAGACCTGGGATATTCCTCCACTATTAACCAGTTCAACCTGGTTAGTTTCCAACCCCAGAGAAAGTCAGCGAGGTGCTGCCATCTGCTGAGGCAAATATTATTCTTATATTTGCCGAGGACAGCATTTTATGTGTTTCCTAAAGTACAGTATATTCGCGAGTTCCAGCCAGCTTGTAGCAAAATGTGTTACCATTTAAGGTGCCAAAGAATTCTGATGGTCAGAGAACCGATGAAGAAAAGGGGTGGGAAGAAGCATAATAGACTTAAGCATTTTGAAGCAAAACCATGTCAAATTTTATGAACCGTCGGAATTACCGTTCATGTAACTGTATTATTTTTTTGAGTTGAGTTCGATAAGTGACAGGCTAAAAAACCTGTTTGCTACAAGCTCAGCGTTAAGAACCAAAGAGGAAACTCAGACTTAAAACAAATTGGTTTAAAATCTCTGGAAGGGGGAACAAACTCCTCTTGAAAACGTTACCTATGAGTGACGTCATCACAGTGCTTCTCGCCACGACCGAGCCCATCGCGCTCTCTTTGGCGTCCTAATTAGTTGACGTTACAAAGTTTGATTGGCCAAATCTAACCGGGTCGCGGGTGAAGTGTGCAATTCTGGTTGGCCAGCGGCGAATGACGGAGAGCCTGCTGTGCTGGGCTCTGATTGGCCGCTTAGCTGCACCGGGGTTCTCTTTCGTGCCTATGGTTACCGGCGTGTAAGGAAGGTAGGGGTTCGGAGCTTGTTCGACTAGACCCCCGCCATGTCCCCCCGCTCCCTCGGTGGCCTCCTACTGCTGCTGCTGTGCCTGCTTGGGGAAGCCATCGCCGGGTGAGTGCAGGGAGGAAAAAACGGCCGGAAGGAAAGCCCATTTCCGCGCCAAGACTTACAGGTGGCCCCGCGGTAGGGTGGAGCCCCCTCGGCCTTTCTTCCCACTCGCTGTTCTGAAAGGCCCGCTGGACCTGTTGCGCTCTGCCCCCTGTCTCCAGTCTCCGCACAATGGTAGCTCCTTGTCTTCCTTTCCCCGCGCGTGCGGACTGCTCCCAGTTCCGCTACTTCCTCACAGTTTCTTCCTACAGAGAGTCTTGGTGGTTATCGCCATTTCCTCCTCCATCTCCTTTCGTGAGCGGCCAGGAAAAGGTTCAATTTCCTGTGCCTTCATAGTTAGATAGATGAAGGATGTGTCCTCTGTTGGGGAGGATGAGTCGTAGTGAAAATGATGTTAGGATTATAGCCACCCGGGTTCAAATCCCCCCTCAGTCATCAAGCTCTCTTTAGGCCTGTTACTTCTTTTCAGTGGCTGGAATCTATATGCCATGTCTCCACTTTTACCTGTCCGTATACTGAAATCAGTTATTTGAATCTGCTACCATCCATGGCTATTGACTTTCTCAGTAGTGTTCCAATTATGGAATGTTTCCTCAGGGAAGCTTGCCTGTCACCTACTTTTGATGTAATTTTAATAGCAACAGAAGTATGATTTAAGTACTTAAATAACTTTGATTATAGTTGTTTTTTAAATGTTAAAATTCTTTTTTAATTTTATTATTTTTACTACATGTTACTATTTTTTTAAATGTAAGCCTTTTATTTTTTTTAAAAATTGTAAGCCTCTTTGAAAATTTTATTGAAAGGCAGGATATTCCTTCCACTCAGCACATAGAGTGCAATTATATATACTTAGAGTTTTACTCCTGTTTATGCCTATGAATTCAAGGGCATATGCAGCTTAAATGCTGTATCTATATAAGAAAAAATAAAGGGTGGAATTTTCTCTGATGTTTGTAATCTTATGCCAGGCTTCCCCAGCCTAGAACTTTCTAGATGTGTTAGGATTACAGTTTGTTTCTTTGTCTATTAGATTTGGAGGCCAACCAATTTCAAAACAGCTCTGGGTGGCTTACAGTTTAAAAAAAATAAAGAATCTGAAATGTCTGAACAACTATATCCCATATACCCACCCACCCCCAAAAAAATCCCTCCACTAAGAGGATTCACAAACACCCTATCCCAAGGGGTGGGAGAACAGTCATGTTTTTAAAGACTTCCAGAACATTATTAGGGAGGGAGCTACACCGGTCTCTGGGGGATATCATTCCAGAGGGCAGGAACTGCAGCAGAGAGGACATACTTCCCGAGTCCTGATAGATGGCATTGTTTGATTGGAGGGACCTGGAGCACACTAACTCTGCCCAATCTTACCTGACAGGCATAAATCATTGGAGGTAGATGGTCCTCAAATAACCTGGCCTTATGCCATGAACAGTTTTATAGGTGATAAGCAGAAGTTTGCCAGAAACTAGTGCAGCTCGCAGATGTGGCCATACCAAGGCACGTTGAATGCTGCCTGTTCTGTTGCATTCTGGACCAGCTGTAGCTTCTTTCAAAGGCAGCCCCAGGTAGAACGCATTGCAGTAATCCAATCGTGAGATGACTAGGGCAGAAGTGATTGTCTGAAGGATCTTTAGATCCAGGAATGAGCACAACTGGCACATCAGACGAAGCTCTTGAAAGGCCCTCTTGGCCATAGCTGCCACCTGCTCTGAGTCTGAGTCTGTTCCACCCCATCCAGATACTCCCAGATACAGCCTCCAGATACTGGCACAGGACATTGACAACATCACTTGGCTGGCCTGGGGTCAAGATGTACAACTGAGTAACATGTGCATATTGATGATACCAGACCCCAAACTGACAGATGACCCTCACCAGGGTTTTCATGTGGATGTTAAATGGGAGAGGAGAGAGCATCAAGCCCCGAGGCACCCCACAAATGGGGGCTGAGGGGATGATCTCTTCCACCCCCCCATCAAACACAATTTAAATTGACCATAGATAAAGTGCCTCTTTATCTAAAGTGCCTCTCATACCCAAAGGCCACAGCCAGTCCAGAAGGATATTGTGGTTGATGATATTGAAAGCTGGTGACAGATCAAAGAGTACAAGGATGGACACACCATGCCTATCCCAGCTCCACTACAGGTCATCAACAAGTCCATCCAGTGCTATCTCCATACTAAATCCTGGCCTGAAACCCAACTGATAATCAGCTTCTTCCACAGTGCTCTGCAACTGCTGTTTGACCACCTTCTCAACAACCTTCCATAAAAAGGAAAGGTTGGAGACATTACAATAATTTCCAGGATCATCAGGTCCTCATAACTTGATTAATGTAGTCTGGATTTGGAAGCTAAACAAGATTGGATTTGGGTAGTACCTCAGTGGGCAACCACCAGGAAATTCCAGGGCTATAAACTAGACTGGGAAGTTGGAAAAATATCATGCAACAAACCACTACCGTACCATTACCAAAAAAAAGTGCATGAATGTTTCCATGAAGTCACAAGAAATTTTACTTGAGGACATTTTTACTTTTCATTGCCATCTACATAATTCCATACAGGTAGTCCTTGTTTAGCGACCACAGTTGGTACCAGCAACTCAGTCGTTAAGCAAAGCCATTGCTAAGTGAAACTGTGACTGTGCTTATAATCTTACTTCAGCTTTACTTAGCTTTACAGACCTGCGAAGGTCATAAATGCAAAGGTTGGTCGTAAAGTTACTTTTTCATCACTGTCGGAACTGGATTGCTAAATGAAATGGTTGCTAAACAAGGACTACCTGTATTTGCTGTATAATCCTAAACATGATAACTGACTAGGAAATATATTTAAGAATACAGCCTTAAAATCACAGGTTATATATCAAGAGCACTAAAGTTATGCTCCCAAAGTATACCTGACATCCCTCTTTGGGAGTTCTGGTGCTTTGCGAGAAACCATATAGCTGCCATCCTTAGAATGCAAAGCTTGTAGAACTTTCTCTGTACATTGTAATCCTTGTTGTTACCAGCTTGTGGCAAAGAATAAAATAAAATGTCTTTCTCCCCCTATTTTTTAAAGTGAGGATCATAAGAGGCAACAATCTTCATTGTTTTTCAGGAGAGATTTCTATAAGATTTTGGGGGTACCTCGCAGTGCATCTGTTAAAGATATTAAAAAGGCCTACCGGAAACTAGCCCTTCAGCTTCATCCAGACCGAAACCCTGATGATCCACGTGCACAGGAAAAATTCCAGGATCTTGGGGCTGCCTATGAGGTAAGAGTATTTAGGAGAAGTCTGTGGCCAACATATGCATCCTTTGCTTCCTGGATTATTATCTTCAATGACATCTTGGTAGGATGAAACATTACCTGGAAAATAGCAATGTGTTTGGGACAGGGAGTCATTAATGAGACTTTTGTTCTTAAAAAGTTACCTCCATTTTATGGCTGTTGTGGGTCTTCTGGGCTGTGTGGCTGTGTTCTGGAAGTTGTGGTTCCTAACATTTCGCCAGCATCTGTGGCCGGCATCTTCAGAGGGCAGGAGCACAGACAGAAGCGAAATCTCTGTGCCCAGGTAGAGTCTCTGTGCCCAGGTAGAGATTTCACTTCTGTCTGTGCTCCTGCCCTCTGAAGATGCCGGCCACAGATGCTGGCGAAACATTAGGAACCACAACTTCCAGAACACGGCCACACAGCCCGGAAGACCCACAACAGCTATTGAACTCTGGCCGTGAAAGCCTTCGACAATACATTACCTCCATTTTCTTTGTGCTGATTTGAGTGTTTCAAAATGATTTCTGGATAGTGTTACTTTTGGTGACTAGGCAATACAAGATTTTTATTTCTATTGTGCTTTTAAATATGCCAGTGTAGGAGATCAAATATGTCGAAACATGGATATTCATGCTGCCCTATTAAAGAATATATAGTGATGTCTAAAAGTGTAAAACTATTTGTTAGAATGTTGTACTAGCATTTAATATGTCCTGTAGTTCAGCTGCTAAAGTAAGAATACTTTCATGAAGTTGATTAATGGTAAGCTAAAGCTCCTTTCATATGTAGATGGATCTGTACTGGGGGGGGGGGGGAAGCAGAGGTTTCTGCTTAATTTAATTGTCAAATTTGGAGGGTAAATTTTTCCTTTAGCTTAGGTGTGGCAGATTCTTACATTGTTTTTGGAAATGCTAGTCCAAGATTCTATATGAGGATATGCTTTGATATTAGATTCACTGTGCCTGTATGTAGCTTCCTTATGTACACATCAGGATGGAAAAGAGTATAGCTAACATGTTACAGAGAAGAAAATAAACAGATGAAGTTATTATCCTTCATTATTATTCTTCCTATTTCTGTCAGTTTCTTCTAAATCTTTTTCCTCTGAAACAGAATAGAAATGTCCTTTTGATAGTTAAGTAGTTAGTAAGGCTGAGCGAAGGAAGATAGATGCTTTTGAACTGTGGTGTTGGAGGAAAATTCTGAGTGCCTTGGACTGCAAGAAGATCAAACCAGTCCATACTCCAGGAAATCAAGCCAGACTGCTCACTTGAGGGAATGATATTAAAGGCAAAACTGAAGTACTTTGGCCACATAATGAGAAGACAGGATACCCTGGAGAAGAAGCTGATGCTAGGGAAAGTGGAAGGCAAAAGGAAGAGGGGCCGACCAAGGGCAAGATGGATGGATGGTATTCTGGAGGTGACGGACTCAACCATTGGGGAGCTGGGGATGGTGACGGCCGACAGAAAGCTCTGGCGTGGACTGGTCCATGAAGTCACGAAGAGTCGGAAACGACTGAACGAATAAACAACAAAAAAAGTTGCTCTTATATAATCAGTCCTGTAAAATATCTTATGACAAAATGGAACAATAAATCTGAACAAGCTGCAGCATAGTGTAAGCAATGATATGATATAATTCGGTAAGAAAGAACTCTCCAAAATTAACCATTTCTGGAGTTTACAAGTTAATTTTACCTAGCTGACCACTGGTTATATAGAGATAAAAGATAGGGCAGTATTATGAAAAATGCAGTTCTGTGCACAGCTTGTATGAAACTTAAGTATTGCTAAATTAAATTAGGCTTACTTTTGAATAGACAGAATTAAACTGTAGTTGCTAATGTATAAGTTCTGGATGAGGGGAAGACCAGATCCAGAACACCACAAATTGCTTCCAGTTTGGAAGATTAAATTCCAGAAAATAATTAGACTGCTGCTGGAATTGCCAGTTCTATGTGGTTTGGAGGAAAAACAGTTGATGTTGTGTCCCAATAATCCCTAAGTACTACAGTCACGTGATCTCAAAAATTATTGTGTTTAGAATCTTCTATCAGCCTTAATGTTTTGTTTCTGCTAACCTGAGATTTGTTTTTCAGCACACATAACACCTTTGCTGAGGATATTTTTCTGACAGAAATCAATGGAACATATTCCTATTTGATTTTATAGTATTTAGGAATACATGTGAATTCAAGTAATTTATAGTGTTAATTCAGAGCTTTCCAAACTGTGTGTCGCGACACAAAAGTGTGTCGCCACACACAGTCTGGTGTGTCGCCACACAACCCGGAAGCGCTGATCATCATCAGCGCTTCCGGGTTTTCCCACGGCGACACACCAACTGCAGCGCGCAAAATCCGAAAGCAGCAGCAGCGCTTCCGGGTTTTTGCGCGCTGCCGCACTTCCGGGTTTTCCCGCGGCAACACACCAACACCGGTTGGTGTGTCGCCGTGGGAAAAACTTTGGAAAGCCCTGTGTTAATTAATTGGGAATAGATTTAGTATGTTCAAATGGAATGTTCAAGGTGAACTTTGGAATGTTCTTTTTCTCTAGACTAGGCCTCCACAACTTGTAGAGGGAAAAGGGCCAGATTGATACCTTAAAAGTAATTGTGGGCCACAAAGGAATAGCTGGCACACCAATCAGTTGTTCAGTGGCTAGCAGCATAGTGGCAGGATGGAGCTGGCCATGTCCATGAGGCCTGGAGGAGTTGGAGGCTCTCGGCAGTGTGACTTTTAAGGCAGAAGTAGCTGTGGAAACCAAGGTGGCAGATCCTTCTTGGTGGCAGCAATATTTGGTGGCATTGGATTGGTCATTTTTCAAAAAAGGCCTATGGGCCGCATGATGATTTGGCCATTTTTGTGTGTTCTGGCAGTTTTCCAGTAAATAATTTTCTGAACCAGAAGCGATTTGTGGGATTCCGGGTGTGATATTCTCGGTGAGGGGTAGCCCATGTCTGGATACAGTAAACTGCTTTCAGTTTAAAATATTTATTTCTGGACAAATATCAGACCACTGCAAAAATGTTCAGGTATAGTATGAAGACAAAATGATAGATTTGTTCATATTCCTGTTTAGAAGCACCTTAAACCTATGTTTAATGCATGCCTAAAACTTATGTCTCCTGCAGGTATTGTCAGATGAGGAGAAACGAAAGCAGTATGATGCCTATGGAGAAGAAGGGTTGAAAGAGGGGCATCAAAATTCTCATGGAGATATTTTTTCACAGTAAGTCTGCTTTGCTCCTTTATGCTTTTTCGCATGATAGAGAAAGGGTTATCTTACAGTATAGTACAACTATATTTTTGTTAATTAATTTCAGCCATATTACTATCATGTTTCATTCAGCAAAAACAAAACTGCAATGAAACATCTAAAACCAATATTAAACAATATACAAGACAGCAATAAGAATTGCTATTAGTGAATACTAGCAGAACAATAACACCCATATCAATTAATGAGTTAAAAAGTTGTTCATAACAATTAAGTTGTGCACTTAGAATGATAGCCCCATGCAAACCTCTGGAAAAGTTTTACAGTATATGTGTTTGGAATGGAAATTATAATAATTTCTCCATTACTTAAGTTTTGTCCAGGACTCTCCAAAGATCAAGACCATCAGGATTTAGAAGCTATGTCATAAGTAGGAGCCCCAGCCTGACATACAGGCATTCACGCTTTGCAAGATACAACACCGCCAGCAGCTGCTGTCTTGCAACAGAAAGAATAGCAGAATCGCCTCCCGTGCTATTTGTTTAGTTGGGATTAACCTGGCCTTGAATTCTGAATGTGAATGCTCAACTCAGTTTCACATTTGGAAAGCCCCACTCACCAATGGTACCTACTTGAGTTGCATAGCCAGTGGATTTATGTGAAGGCATACTGATCAGTTTACTTCATACAATCATCAGGCCTGGCAACATAGAATATTGGAGTTCACAGTTAGTGGATCAATTAGGAAGTGTATGGCACTTTGTTATTAGGCAGGCTTCTTTACTTTTCTTTTTCCTCTAAAACAAAATATCAGTTTTTATAGGAAGCTGATGGTTGCTTTTCCCAATCAGTCAGTTCCATTTTTGCAATCAAGGATAAATGTAGCCTGTACTGATTTTCCAGTACTTCTCCACAGCTAGCTAGTAATACCATGGAAGTTTCCCTAGAGCCCTACTCAGCCATATCAAGTAGAAAGGGTTGTCAAAATAGAGTTGCATCTTAGCTAAAATTCCCTGAGTTGCTGTAAAGTGTAAGAAAGATGACTTGATGGAGATACGCAAGCTGTTGCCAAGGCGACAAGAGATAAAACATATTTTAAGTCCACAATGTCCAGATAATGTTTGGAAGCAGCTCAGACAGACACTTCTCCAGTAACAGGCGAGATCTTCGGCCTGTCTTAAAAGAGTGTAGGAGACTTGCAAAATTGATGTCATCCCCATTAGATCAGTAGGGGCGTGGTGGCTCAGCGGGTAAGATGCCAGGCTTGTCGATCGGAAGATCGCAAGTTTGGAGGTTCAAATCCCTAGCCCCGCGTGACGGAGTGAGCTCCCGCACTAGCCCCAGCTCTTGCCAACCTAGCAATTCGAAAGCATGCAAATGCAAGTAGATTAATAGGTACCACTTCGGTGGGATGGTAACAGCGTTTCACGTGCATCATGCCAGCCACATAACCGTGGAAGTGTCTTCGGACAACGCTGGCTCTTCGGCTAACAAACGGAGATGAGCACCGGCCCCTAGAGTCGGACACGACTGCACAAATGTGCGGGGGGAACCTTTACATTTTTTACCATTGGACCAGACCAAGAGATCAACTCCACAGGAAGGCTAAAACTACTTTTATTGAGATTGACTATAATAACAGACCCTTGCAAGTCTGATTTTCGTCCTCCTCCTCCTCATAATTCAGTGAATCTCTGCCAACTTCCTTACTGTGGAGTCCTTGGTGCTCTCTGAGCCTTGTTGTTTTCTTGCAGACCTTTCATTGCCAGACTAGGCAACATCTTCAGTGCGAAAAAAAAACTTCCTTACTCTCTATAGTTGTGTCAATTAATCATTTCTTACTTGCTCTCCTATAAGTTGAATAGAAAGGAAGCTAAATGAATAATTATTCGTGTCTTTTCAGTTTCTTTGGAGATTTTGGCTTCATGTTTGGAGGCAATCCTCGTCAGCAAGACAGGAACATTCCAAGGGGAAGTGACATTATTGTGGACCTAGAAGTTACATTGGAAGAAGTGTATTCAGGAAATTTTGTGGAAGTAAGTTAGGCAATCTGCTTAATGAGTCTCTTTTGCCTATAAAAATCTTGTTTTTCAGATTTCATTATTAGAAATAGTTCCCTCTCAGTGAATGAATATGAGAGAACACCAAAACTATCCCTGTGACCGCCTATGTATCTCCTGTGGAATTGCAGTGCATAGTGAAATGTTGGTTAACTGCTTTCAGTTTTGTCCCAGTACTGAGAGCTTGTGGAAGAGAACAATAGGAGAGAAACTCAGGTTGGTGGCAGACATACTCCGAAAAGTAATGAGTGGAACCAAGATAAAAACTTTTATTTTTATTACATTTCTATTTAATTATATTTAAAATTAAATATAGTCACTACGATTACTGTCTAGGAATGTAGCTAACATTTTCCCTTTTTGAGGCCTCTGGGGAGATAACCACTAGCTCTCCTGAACTACTGAAGAGTAAGCTCAGAGCTTTCCAAACTTTTCGTGTTGGTGACACTCTTTTTAGACATGCATCATTTCACGACACACTCTTACAACAGGGCACAAGGCAGGCACTAGGACCTGTGCGGAATCCTGGCAGGGCTCAGAGGCAGCAGCAGCCGCGACACACCCAGATACTGCAGCCAACACACTAACGTGTCCCAACACACAGTTTGGAAAGCTCTGAGTAAGCTGGATCAGTCCTCTAGCACGGTCAGAGGATTCTTAATTCTATTCTGTGCTTTGATTATAAACCTTATTGGTACATTTATTAATAATTTTAAATAATAAAGGAAAGATCAATAATAATCACAACTAAGTGCTAAGTGAAAAGCCAGATAATAATTTGAGGATATTATTCATACTGCTGGGCATAGCTAAACAACTTCACAAAAAAGAGAGAGATGTTACTCAGTTTTGAACACAGCAGGTCAGAATATGGTTCAGTTACCTTTGTCTTATTTTTATACTGTATGTGAGATTATTTGTGTTATGTGGAGTCCTTGGTGCTCTCTGAGCCTTGTTGTTTTCTTACACACGTTTCATTGCCAGACTAGGCAGCATCTTCAGTGCAAAAAGGGAGTGGGACTTGCTCTCTGTTTATATACCATGGCTTGTCCTGCTTGTGTTGGTGGGGGGGGTGTTCTCTCCTTGGTGGTTCCTTGATTGGGCTGTTGTTTGCTGCTTGGTTGATTGACTGAGTTAATAGTTCCTTGATTAGGGTATATTGTGCTGTTTGATGGTTCCTCTGGTGCTAATCTTGGTGTTAATCTTTACATATCTGGGTGATGATTGCTGGCAAGGAGGTGTTCTGGTCTTCTGGCTTTTCTATTGTCTCTTATGAATGGTATGTAAATGTTGTTTACCTCTATGTGTCTGTTGATGGCTGCGTTGTCTGAGTGCCAAGCTTCCAGGAATTCTTTAGCGTTTTTGGACTTGGCTTGGTTTAAGATGCTCACAGTTTCCCAGTTGAAAGTATGGTTGAGTCTGTCCATGTGTTGTGAGATTAAGGAGTTTTTATCGTGCAATCAACACCCAGATATGCAAAGATTAATACCAGGATTAGCACCAGAGGAACAATCAAACAGCACAATATACCCTAATCAAGGAACTATTAACTCAGTCAATCAACCAAGCAGCAAACAACAGCCCAATCAAGGAACTACCAAGGAGAGAACAACACCCCCACCAACACAAGCAGGACAAGCCATGGTATATAAACAGAGAGCAAATCCCACTCCCTTTTCGCACTGAAAATGTTGCCTAGCCTGGCAATGAAAGGTCTGCAAGAAAACAACAAGGCTCAGAGAGCACCAAGGACTTCACAGTTCAACCCTGAGCTACAAATATTCTCTTTGATTGGTATTTTTGTTATAAAGTCTAAATGGCAGATTGATTATAAATGGGATGTTTGTCTACTTTATTCATATGAGAGGGCTAAAGTTTTGTATATTGTATAATTTTAATCCAACAAAATTATTCTTTACCGCTGCAGGTTATTAGAAACAAGCCAGTTGCAAGACAGGCACCAGGGAAACGGAAATGCAATTGCCGGCAGGAGATGAGGACAACCCAATTAGGCCCAGGACGTTTCCAGATGACACAAGAAGTTGTCTGTGATGAGTGTCCCAATGTCAAGTGAGTTTGAGGTCCTGTGGCTATTTGGTGCTTGAGTAAATGGTAATCCTACATAGTTGTTAAAAATAGCTGAGAGGGAGGATGATTACATTACCAGTATGAGCCACAGGGTGGCATAGAGTGTTGTCTTTTTTATGGATTGAAAAGAGAACAGAGAAACTTCTATTCCTGAAAATCTTCTGGGTGACTGAAAGGAGCTTGTATAATTGCTCTATCATTATTACATCCCTTGTTCTGCCAAATAGAAGTGCTTCAATTGCAGTACAGTGCTTCAAATTCAGACAGAAAAAAGGGCTTCAGAGGATGCAAGGTAGCACCTGTTGACAATTGTTTAAACCAAATGTATCTTTTTCCAGGGTTGTACTACAGTGCAGAGGACAGCTATGCTATTCCAGGAAGACATAGTTGTTTTAAGGAGTTTCCAACAGATGCTTTGTGAATGTCCATGCATTCCCCCCTCAAATCCTTAGCCATGTACATATAACAGTGTTTCTCAACCTTGGCAACTTTAAGATGTGTGGACTTCAACTCCCAGAATTGCCCAGCCAGCATGGTAGTTGAAGTCCACACATCTTAAAGTTGCCAAGGTTGAGAAAAACTGTTGTACAGCGTATGTATTTAGCTAGGGTTTGAGGCGTTCCCTATAGCTACATAGTTGTGTCATAAGTCATAAGTCATAAGTTTACATATCCCTCGCAGAATTTGTAAGATATGGACAATTTTGTAAGTAAACATGAGTGATCAGACAAAACACATTTTTTAAATTTGTAATATGATTTAAATTAAACTATTAGGCATCACAGAATATCACAATCATTAAACAAACCATAGCAATGAAGGAAATAATAAAATGGTCCTGTTCAAAAGTTTGCACACACTTAGTTCTTAATATTGTGTATTGCCCCCTTTAGCATCAATGACAGCTTACAGTCTTGTGGTAGTTGTGAATGAGGCCCATTATTTTCTCATGTGGTAAAGCTGCCCATTCTTCTGGGCAAAAAGCCTCCAGGTCCTGTTCTTTGGTTGTCTAGCATGAACTGCATGTTTGAGATCTCCCCAAAGCGGATCAATGATGTTGAGGTCAGGAGACTGTGATGGCCACTCCAAAACCTTCACTTTGTTCTGCTGCAGCCACTGAAGGGTCAACTTGGCCTTATGTTTCAGATCATTGTCATGTTGGAAAGTCCAAGTGCAGCTTTCAGCCTGATGAATGCAAATTTTCCTCCAGTATTTTCTGATAATATGCTGCATTCATCTTGCCATCAATTTTGACAAAATTCCCTGTGCTGCTGTAGCTCACCCAGCAGGGATCCACCTCCATGCTTCACAAGTAGGATGGTGTGCTTCTCTTCATAGGCCTTCGACTCCTCTCCAAATACAGCATTTGTGGTTGTTTAAAGTTCAATGTTGGTCTCATTATTTTGTGCAGAGGTTTTGAGGCTTCTCTAGGTGCTGTTTGGCATATTGTAAGCAGGCTGTTTTGTGGCATTGGTGCAGCGATGGTTTTCTTTCTGGCAACTCTACCATGCAGACCATTTTTGTTCAAGTATCCCCTCATTGTGCATGCTGAAACAGCCACACCACTTCGTTTCAGAGAAGTGTGTATTTCAGTAGCAGTTGCTTGTGGGTTTTTTTTTGCATCCCAACAAATTTTCCTGGCAGTTGTGTCTGACATCTTTCTTGGTCTACCTGACCATGGCTTGGTATTAACAGAACCCTTAATTTTCCGCTTCTTGATCAGAGTTTAAAAAGTATTGATTGGCATTTTCAAATATTTGGATATCTTTTTATATCCTTTTCCTGATTTATAAAGTTGAACTACTTTTGCTTGCAGATCCTTTGACAGTTCTTTTGCTTTCCCCATGCTTCAGTAACCAGCCAAGTCAGTGCAGCCCTGGGTGAAATGCACAAGGGTTTCTCAAGAGCTAAGAAACTCATTGACTATTTATACAGAGACACTAATTACAATCAAACAAGGCACATGTATGGATACTACCCTTCATTGCCATCTCAACCTGTGTGTGTCAACTTCAGTGTATACTATATTATCAGCCCAAACATTCAGGGGTATGCAAACTTTTGAACAGAACCATTCTATTATTTCCTTTATTGCTATGGTTTGTTTCTTCATTGTGCTAGTCTGTGATGCCTAATAGTTTAATCACATTACAAATAAAAAATGTGTAAGTAAACTCATGTCTACTTACAAAATGGTCCACATCTTACAAATTTTGCAAAGGGTATGTAAACATTTGAGCACAACTGTAAATAAGAATATAATTAACCTAATATTGGTAAAATAAGTAGTACACGATACAGTCTGATTGAAGAAAGACTCTTTTGATAATGCAATATTAAAGGGAAATATCTGCTTTCATATAAGTACATATATTGTTTAACTATTTGATTATATTTTCCTGTTTCTCAGACTTGTGAATGAAGAACGAACGTTAGAGGTGGAGATAGAACCTGGTGTTAGGGATGGGATGGAATATCCCTTTATAGGGGAAGGTACATCTTTTAATTTTTATTCTTTAACTTTTGACATCTTATTGGATGTTGCAATTTATGGCATGTGTAAAAAACCTGTAATAGAAACAAACAAAAAACTGACAAAAATGATGAAAATAAACAAGGGCTGAAATTTTGGACCGTGATTTGTTTAGGCTGCAAAGTGTTACTCTGCTTTTTCAAATATAGTTGGAACATTTTGTGCCTTTGAAAAAATATTTCCTATAGCACTACTAAAACTTAAAAATTTCATTTGTGCAGATGATTATATATCTTCTGTATGTCATGACATTTTTCCTTTTTATTTTATAAGCTTTTGAAAATGTCTGTATAATGATTATCAAGGGAACTTGGCTGTGAGTTCCTGTGACTCTGGAAATAGAAATTTATATTTCAGTCTAATAATCCTTGTGTTTTTTATCCCTGTCCCCTGCAACAGTACCTATATTTGTTCTTGTTCCCAGATATTCCATAATCTATGTGAATTGGAATATTGATTATGGCAATAATATATGTTTCTGCTAACCATAGATTTTTATGCAGACTAAAAGAGGCAGTTTACTAGGTTTTCACATTCAGTCTAACCAGTTGAAAGCTTATATTTTCAGATTTTATGGTCTGAATAATGTGTACCAATAATATTTTTTTAATTAATCATATATATTGAATTTCATTAGGTCATAAGGGCAGAGTCTGAGGAAAAGGTCCCCATCCTGGTAGATCATGTCATTATAGAAAGCTTAAAGAAACAATGACCTAAGGTTTCAGAATTAAGAGATAGTCTAGTTTTGAACCATTTACACATACCTAACACATGTTCAAACTTCATCAGGTGAACCCCATGTTGATGGAGAGCCAGGTGACTTGCGCTTCCGAATAAAAGTTCTTAAGTAAGTTTCTCTTTACCACATAATTTACCAATGGTTTTCCTGTGTTAGCTCATCAGTGAACACACTTGCTTTAGTGGTACTAACAATTACATTGTAATTTTTTTATTGTAAACCACTCAGCGTTGCTCTTCAAGTGAGATGGGCGGTGACTAAATTTGAAATGTAAATAAATTACATGTTTTTGCATGAAAAAGTACTATGCCATTCAAGGCTTTGGTGGGCAGATTATCCCATTAAACCAGTAGTGCTCTAACTGTAAGATAGTCTTTTGGAGCAAGAAGTGCATAGAGCATGCAATTTTAAATTATAATATTTTTGCTTCTGGGAAAGAATAGGCTCCTGAAGCATATGAACTATTACAAAATACCTAGATGAGTTGAGTTGTTTCTGGCAAAAATATCTGCATTGAATATCTGAGGATGATTGCAGAGGAAACCCACAAAGAGTTGCTATGAAGATCTAAAAAAAGTTTCCTCTATGCTATTTTATGACAGATCCAGAGATATCTTACACATATCTAAAAACTAGTATGTAAAACTAGAATTAATATCCCTACAATGCTAGGGCAACTGCAAATTTAATTATGATCATGATGCAAAATTACTTTGCATGACTATATTCACTCAACAAATTTCAAAACATTTTAAATTGATTTCTTTGGAAAATTAATAAGTAATTCCCAACTTGTCAGTAATTTTAAATTATAATATTTTTTAATACATGCTAGAAAATGAATGTACTTGCCATGGCAGATGAAGTAAGAAATAGAAAATATTAATCTTCTAATATGTTGACTACAGGCATCCAGTCTTTGAAAGAAGAGGAGATGATTTATATACAAATGTGACTATCTCACTTGTGGAAGCTCTTGTTGGATTCGAAATGGATATTGCTCATTTAGATGGACATAAGGTAAGGTAGAAGATTACTTCTGTCTGAAAACCTTTTTCAAAGAATCCCTTTTACTGTTTCCATAATACACAAGTTGGCACTAAAATACGCTATTAACATTGTGATTCTGATTTGTAAAAGACTCCCTATTTAAAAATGTTAATCCTATTGAAATTCTCCAACATATTTCCTTTGTTAGGTCCATATTGCCCGGGATAAAATCACAAAACCAGGAGCCAAGCTGTGGAAGAAGGGAGAAGGTCTTCCAAACTTTGATAACAATAACATCAAAGGCTCTCTAATAATTACATTTGATATTGATTTTCCAAAAGAACAGCTGACTGGGGAACAGCGAGAAGGTGTGTACAGCAGTACCATAATGATAACTCAGAAAGAACATTGACTTATTAAGCTCATTGCCTTGGTTGTCAACGTACTAATGCTCGGAACATGGGAAAAAAACATGAGTTTGAACTCTTAAGTATATGACAGCCGGTATAACTGAGACCCATTGAGTGATTGCTAAGATGGCAATGTAGGAATCAGAGGATTCTGTTCAAAAAGAACAGAAATTACAGAAAGTGCGGGAGGGAGGAGTTGTATCCATGCCTGATCAGCAAACCAATGAACCAAGAAACCAAGCAACAGTGCTGTTGTTGGTGTTGATTGTCACCTGCTAAGCAAAAAAGAAGATGGGAATAATGCTTTCCTAAAGCAAACTGCAATTTTTTAAGGAGGCATAAAGTATAAGTGGCCTTATAAATATAAATAAATAGCTAGCTAGCTAGCTAGCAGCAGTGGGGGACTTTAATTACCCTGACATCTTTTGGCAGAGAAACCTGTGGGAAAGTTTTTGACATCCCTTACTGACAATTTTCTAATTTAAGGAATGGAGGAAAGCACTAAAGAGGGTATCTGTTTCCCATGTTTTGATACTAACCAATTGAGAAGATTGAGTTGATGAAGCAGAAGCAGAAGGAACATTGTGGGGAAGTGAACATGGTGGCTATTTTTGTGGTTCTTAGCACAAAGAAACATTTAAAAGTTGAGTGTAGTCAAATACAAATCCTGGACATCAAAAAAGCAGGTTTTAATAAACTCAGCAACAACAAATAGTATTCCATGTCAGAAGCTAATAAGAAAAGTACTTCATACTGCAAACCATTTCAACAACAACAAAATGGAAAACAGTAGAAGAAGTTAAAGTGGCTATACAAAAAGCTTAGTGGAGATCTGAATTCCAGAAATGAAACAGAAGTGGGGAGAGGGGGAGACCACCAAGAAAAAGTACTCCGTGTTTTCCAAACTCATCCCTGCAGTTTTGGTCTAGGGATGCTAAGAAGCACAAAAATAACCATGTTTTGAAATAAAGTAGATTTATTGAATTACATAGCCCCATAGCAGCATATACTTTTAAAACCAGTTTGTTATAGCATATTAAAAGGGCTGTGCCAGGATCTCTTATAGTACACATTTTAGAAGATATAAATGGCAACCAAGAAAGCATCCATTATCATAAATTTGAAATACTGCTCATTATAGAACAAAATGGCTTGACCTAAAAGTAGTTGGAATATTTTTCAGGAAGGCACTTGGCTTGTTCTCATTCTACTTTAGCTATTCATCAAGATAATGTAATTGTCCCCTTTTGAAAAATAATTGGACATATATTATGGGAGTTTTCTCTCAGAACTCTTTTGAGTAATATGCCGGTTGAGAATTTGGAATAATGACCTTTTTTTCCCCTTAATATGTTAGTAGTCTTGAATGTTTTGTAATGTGATTGTTATTTTATTATTTTGCAGGTCTCAAACAACTGCTGAAACAAGCATCTGTTCAGAAGGTGTATAATGGACTGCAGGGCTATTGAGACTGAGACAAATGGACTTTCTTGTGGATGAATGAAATAAGTACTGTAAACTGCAGTCTTTTCTGCTGGTCATTGTAGAACAAAAGCAGGTGGTGTTGGAGGAACCTCTGAAACCTCTTTTTTTTTACAATAGCAAGGGTAATTCTGGGATGGATCAGAAGACAACAAATGAAATTTCCTTATTCTGGATACAACTGGTGCTCTATTTGGAGCAGTTAGGCTCCAGCAATTGAGAGAGAGGAGATGTTTTAACAGAATTAGCACACTGAAATTCCGTTTTAAAATATATTTTGATGTTACTTTTCTTGCCCCTCTTAATGAGTTTTCATAATTTTTTCATGGTTCCTTTATCTTGTATTGCCTTGGTTTTGAGATGTTCTTTGGCCCATATTTGAAGGTATTGGTTAAAAAATATTTCTCCAATATCTTGATTTATCATCTTGCAGTTACACCTATCCCTATCTTTCTTACTCAGATTTGAGGCATGAGCAGATAACCGCTACCTCTGCAAATTGCTGACCTCTCTTCTGGTTAAACTGCCAGGTCTTTCCTGTTATTTACACTGTGGAAGTGTGTATGTTAGGTTTTGCTACCATCCAAAGGGGTCTTACTTTTCTTCTCTGAGCACTGCTAAAATATGACACAAATATGAAAGACTGGCAAGTTTGTTGTACATCTCTAACATTGACTGCAGTACTTCTATATAGCTTGTAGGGTTGACAGCACTGCTGTTATAACTATAATGAATATTTGTAATTTCACAGAGGCAATCTATCAAGAAAAGACTGTGGAATCTCTTAGGTGGAACAATTAACCTCAACATTTGGACAGAGGAGAATGATTATCCTTTGGGATGGCAAAGAGAAGACTTTTCAATTATTCTAAACCAGTCTAGTGCTTTCTTCTTCGGCTTCCATCCTCCCTATTAGCACCTTGATATGCTGACGGGGGCGGTGATGGGATTTGCAACTCAATACCTAGAAGTTGCTAAATAGAGGGATACTGGTTTAAATGAACTGAGAGCCTTTTTGCTGACAGTCTGTTCGTTGCACCTAGAAGAAAATGAGCCACCTTGCCTTTATTCACTTTTAGGTAGTAGCTGCTGTTTTTTTTTAACAGAGCTGTATACAGATATTTTCTCCTAATTTGCAGTTCAAGAAAATTCAGTTACATCATTTTATGTAACTAGATTAATAAGAATACTGGATTATAATTTTGTGGGAACCTTGGGGCCAATTCATGTTTTAAGTAACACATATGTTTGCAGAAGTGCAAAGTATGGAATCTGAGTATTTGGAGTTTCCCAGATACTTTCAAATTGCCCATTTTGCACAGTGTATGGTATTTATTCCTGTAAATATTGGCATACTTTCGTACATACTGCAAATACCCTGCAACTGCTCAACAAAGCTATAGGACCATTGTTCCATATACACAAGCTATGTTTAGAAAGGCGCAGTTTCTGTTTTTCCAGTCTCTCAGCTAATGTGTATACCCATAATTGTCTCATGGAGTTTTGTGTGTTTTGAAATACCATTATATTTGTTTATCTTGAGTGAAAAGTTGGCTGCAATTTCTGGCCCTGGATCAGCCTCTTATTCTCAAGAACAACCTAGGAGTAAAATAATATTTTTTCCCTTGGAAAATTAAATTGCTTTCTTTAATCTGAAATGTCAGCCCATTGATATTTACCAGCAGCAATGTATTATGATGATGATGGAACAGAGAAGTAGAGAAAGGCCAGCATTGAAATAAATACCCACAAACTGTGCATAGGTTGGAATAACTTTATAAAACATATCCAGCCAATTCTGCCATCCTTCCTTCTGTTTTAGGAAGTATATTCTAGGTTCTACAAATAGAAGAAAACTTAAGGAGCTAAAGGAGGTTCAAATACTTTTTTTTTACAACTTCTGCCATCTCATAACTGAAAGCCCCAAGTCTATATTCTGCGGAACATTATTAAGAGTAGAACCCTTAATTAACTAAGCACTTTTTGGAGGATCTTTAGAGCACTTAGAAATGATGAACAGGGAGCTGTTTTACAATGGTTGGCTTTCTGCTCAGTGTTAATAAGGATAAAATGCATGGAGTTGTTATCTAATGTTTTCTTGGTAAGCACTGTACTCCTAAATGTCCAGAAAAAGTAATGGGATCCTAATTTCTAGTAAAATTCTGAAGAGGTTCTGTAAAAACTCCTTGAGAGAAGCATTATTTCTAGCTCGACCCAATTTAATTTAAAACGTACACCTGCTAATTCTGAATGCTCTTAAAGTTCCATATGCTTTTAAGATTCCTCGCATAACTGGATTTATCAACAATTGTGGACAATGGAACTACAGAACCGGGGGGGGGGGCACCATGTATTGGAAGTATAGGAAGAGCCACTCAAAATTGGCTGAAGTGTATTATGTTGCCATCAATATACTTACTGTGCCAAAACTCTACAACTTGATTTGACCAGGGGTGCCTAAATTTTTTCATACAACTGTACTGTAATTGTATCAGGGTACTTCAATGAAGAGTGTAGAAAGAAACAAGAAGAAATTCAGGCATTCTAGTTTTTTATACTGTATTTCCCCTATTGTTAAGGAATAGAAGAACATGCAAATCTGATTGTTAAATGTCTCCAAAACATGGGGTATAGTACAGTGCAATTTAAAACAATGCCCACAGAACATAATAAAATGCAACATGGTCACAATAAAAACCAGCACAATATGAAAATAAATAGATATATACTGACAGATATTGATAAAATATAATGCCATACAAAAACTAGCATATTGGGTTGAGTTGGGTTGAAAGTGACTGACCCAAAGTGACTGAATGAGCATTGTTAGAACTTGAGCCTGGGCTTCCTAGTCCAAAACCACCTATTACACCAGCTGAAGTTTCTGGGCTGTCTTCAAAAGAGATACGACAACATTTGCTCAGATAGATACAAGATTCCTCCATTTATCATAGCGTTGATCTGTTTAGAATTTGCCTTGCAGGTGGTCAGAGGTGAAGAGTACAGGCTGGTTGTATAAACTCTGGTCTGTTTCCCCACACACTTACAAGTCGCTGCACCATTCTCTTCCGATGGGCTCCACTGAGCTACCTAGAAAGCTGATGTTCATTTGTTTGTCAGTGCTTGTGCTATCTCTTCCCACCTGTGCACAAGAACAGGCAAACAGCTAATCCCATTAGAGCAAGGGCACCGATACTGATGCCTATCACCAGTGGAGTGTGTGAATGTCCTTCACGTTTCCCTGTAAGAGAAAAGAAGATTTAGGTCTGTTTTTAGACAGTTTTTTTGTGGATGATGATTGGGGGGACAACATGTTGAAATGACTGCCCACACAGCTGATGTCATTTCAAATAATTTCTCAATAGGATGTCATTTGCAGGGAAGAAGATACTAAAAGCAAATGTCTGGTGATGATTTACAGACATATATTTTCTTTCCCAAGACAGAATTGTACCCTGAAAGACAAGCAGACAACCACACATGCAATATTTATTCTGCACAATACTTCACAGTAGGAGGTGGGGTCACAGACCCTATTCTGCCCCTTCTTACATCCCCTTATGAAATTATCAGGTATTTTATTTTCCTGTTTCATTATGCATTTCTAAGTTTATGTTCCTTTTATTAAGTTTTTTTAAAGAAAAATCAAAATAGTGCAGAATTTTGCTCTCCAATGTCATTGGGATGCCAGCACTACTTTCATTGCATATCCTTTCATCTTAGAATTAGTGGGTAAGAAGAATTGACTGAGTCAGGACAATTTGTCAGGATATCTGGCTAGCCAAGTGCTTCTCAGGAACTATCAACTGTTTCACATACCAGTAATAGCTCCTTTGTTGTTAGTGTGCGCCCTTACAAAGTTGACACATGTTTCTTGTAGGAAGAACTGTAGATTGGTGGTTGTCTCTGGGAATTTATTCAGCTTCTTACTGGTGAAATTTGCCACAAGAGAGTTAGATAAACCTTCCCAGCTATTACTATTTGTGTGAAATTTCAGGACATCAGTCCCATTGAGCAAAATCTTGTAGAAGCTTCTGGTGCCATTTTCAGAGACTTGGCACCCCTTTGTGCAATATATGGATAGGGGATCTGCAATCAAAATGTATGTTAGAAAAATATGCACTAAATTTGAACATCTCACAGAAAGTAATGGTTTGACATATTATACATACAATTTTTTTATTAAATAAATTTTTAAAAGTAAAAACAAAAAAATAAAGTGAAAAAAGTGCAAAGAAAGAAATAGAGAAGAAAGAAAAGAAAAAGTTACAAAGAAGCAGCTTCCGATCTTCTATTTTTACTTCACTTTTAAAGGCATATTCTTAAACAAATTTTGTGGACATCTAGTAGATAGACTAACTCCCTATTTTTCCTGCCAGTGCTATGAATCATGGAGTTGGAAGGAACTTTAATAGAAGTTATCTAGTCCAACTCCTTCCTCACTGTTCTCTGACAGATGACAATTCAACTTCTATTTGGAGACCTCCAGCAAAGGAGGACTCACATGTGGCAACCTGTTCCTCTGGCTGACAGTTCATACAATCAGGAGGTTCCTCCTGATTTCTAGCCTGAATTTACTTTCATGTAGTTTTAACTCACTGAGTCTGATCCTGCCCTCCAGAACAGTAGAGAATACATCCACTTTTATCTGATAATCCTTCAGTTTTTTAAAGACTACTATCGTATCTCCCCTCACTTGGTTGTTCTGCAGGTTAAACATACCCAAATCCTTTAACCATTCCTCATAGGGCTTGGCTTCTAGACCCTTTACCATCTTGGAAGACATGCTCTGAACTTGTTCCAACTTGTCACTGTCCTTTTTTAACCTTGGGGCCCAGAACCAGACACAGTATTCAAAGCTGGACCATGGCCCAGATCTTTTTCATATGGACTACTGCCAAGCATATTATACTTGTGCTTTTTCTTTTTCCTACCCAGATACAGAACTTTACATTCCTGTTAAATTCCATTCTGTTTATTTCAATGTGCTACTCAGGCTTGAATCTTCTGTCCCCCTTAAAGTATTAGCCACCCCCCTCCTTTTTGTTATCTGCAAACTTTATAAGTGTCCCCCTCAACTCCATCATCCAAGTCAATGATAAAAAGTTGAGCAGCACAGGGCCTAGGACAGAGCCCTTTGACACTCCACTTCCTACTTCCCTCAAGCTGACATGGAGCTATAACTAGTACTCTCCAGTCAAAGTTCACCTAACTATAGTGTGAGCTAGCCCCTATTTTATCGTTTTATGGAGAACACCTTGAGAAACTCTCAAAGTCTTTGCTGATGTAATGGTATGTGGGAAAGACCTTGGGAGACTGGGCAAAGGGACGCTGCCAAGGGAACGGTCAGATAAGAGACAGCATAGCCCAAAACTGGATAGTGGGCGGGGCAAGAGGCTCAGAAGAGACCCTCCCTAGTTTCTCAGGCTGTAAAGGAGATGGGGGTGGGGGAGAGAATTGTACTTTGAGGCTTGCAAGATTGATGTCGGCCTTGTGGGGTAAACCAGATAGGAATCACAACCAGATGAACTAATTCTACTTCATTGTAAAGCTACATTGACAGAATCTTGCAAGTCTGAAAGTACAATTAGGAAACAACATTAGCCTGTCACAACTTGTTTGCAACAAACTCATGTTAGCTCTGTTAGACATAGCATGCCTATTCAATGCTCGCAAACATTGTTTATCAATTCCATATCTCTGATGGAATAATTCCATTTATTCCCACTCTGAATAGGAGACAACCCCTTTCGGGTGTTAATCTGAAAAAGTGGGCAATGCAGTTTTGGCAGAAGTAAGGGGCACAATGGGCTGAGTGATGATGCAAAATGGATGTGGTAACATCACTTGTGAGGCTGGAACTTTCCAATTCTTTCATTAATTTTTTATGCTGGGAAGTAATGCTTTGCTGTTTAAATTGTTTTTAGAAATTACATCACAGTTTGCATACATTTCCCAACTCAAAATAGTGAAAAATGACACAGCCATTTCTCAACAGTAGTAACTGTTGGTGCTCAGCAATACCATCTTGCCTGGCAAGAAGTCTGTTGCCCCAACAAGTACTCCAGCTATTGCCATCTTAAACCCTCCTTCATTACTCACAGGATATTTTCCTTTCCTTAGAGAACATCATAACCAGTGCCTGGAAGCTCTGCAGGTAATTGCGCAGGTTGCTTTCCGTCTGCTCCCAGAGCTTTGGTGGCTGCAATGGAAGCAGCTGGCTCACATTGAGTTGTCCATTATGGCCCTCCAAGCTATGGGTCAGTGTCCTATCTAGGATGGCATTGCCTACAAATTCCACAGAGTTGTCTTTTGAAAAGTTGGCAATCAACGTCATGATGAATGTATGAGTTTCTGAGAAAAAAGAAAAATACAGAGAGATCAAGCAAGCGTAGGCAACAGATCAAATCCCTTCTCCCTGGACCTAAACAGTCCACTGCTTCTGGTTAAAGAGTGAGGGATGGCAGGAGCTTACTCAATCCTCACCTTCCCTCCCCTAGGAAACGGAAACAAAAGCAGCATGGCCCCTCTTTTTATCTCACTCTTTTTCTCTCCCTTTGTTCAAAGGCAGAGTCTTAACTGAAAAGAGCGGAGGGGTTGGTACAGGAAGCATTGCACATTCAGGAAGGAGGGGTTCCCTGCCTGATTTCCCCTTTGACAGGATACTTTTCGCCACACTGACTGTGGCACTGATTGGATGATTGCCCAGCCACAATATGATCCAGACTGCCCGGCACCACTCTTTACGGTGGCCTCAACATTCTTGCTCTAGTGCAAGAAATGCTAAGAGGGAGAGAAATCTGCTACTTCTGAAGTGATCCACTGGGCCACAGTCATTTGCATTTTCTCCTCTCAAGTTCCCTACCTCTCCTTATTTTTATTTTTAATTTATTTTTATATGACCAATGGGTGGGCTACTTTTTGATGGCTGGAGCCAGGCTTAATATTTTTGGGGAATCCAAGTTCCATAGTGAGCAATGTAATTATGCAATTGTGTCAAGACGGTTTTTCTCCTTGATTTTGGGATTGGTTTCTTGATTTAAAAAAACAATGCGAAGTCTATTTACACTATAGTTTCTATTTATTCTATGCCGCAAAACAATGCAAAATTGTGGGTGAAGGTGGGGAAAAGGTAAGCAGTTGGCTCACCATATACCTGGAGAGGAGAAAAACTGCTTTTGCAAAGCACGTTGCTATTAGTAAAACAGGAGATACATTCAAGATTGAGTCACTACTCCTTACAAAACTACAGGATATGGGTGTGTTTGGAATGCATGGATGTACATGAAGCATGTGCCAGTACATGAGAAGAAACTGCAAGCATAAATAAGAGAAGCTCCCTGAAGTTCCTCAGGCTCCATTAAAACTGGATACCAGCCTTATCTCATGGAATCTTCCCTTATTTTAAAGCACTGTTGCTCTACAGAACATGGTGACTATTGCACAATATCCCACCTCTGGAGTGTCTTTTTGGTTAATCATTTGCACAAATTTGTCCTGGTTAGGCCAAAAGGAATGGTTCTGAATTTATCTTATGCATGACGCTGAAAATTATTACTAGATCTGTTCCCAATTTACAGTTCTACATCTAACACTGCTCTTCTTGGAAGATAATAGAATTTTATCTCTGAATAGACATTTACATGATTGTAATATGGTTGTTTCAGTCTAACACTAATTTCCAAATCATAGCTGGGAGTTCAAAACAGATTCTTTGTTAATTTCAGAATGCCATTAAAATAAGTTTTACTGACTTGGGTACAGCATGAAACAAATACACAGATAGATAAAGTTTTGAAACAATCATTCTATTCCTGCACAAATGTGTGCAGAAGTCACTTCCACTGTTTTCAGTGGGATATATTCCCCAACAAATCACATTTAGGATTACTGAATTAGTAAAATATGTTTAAAAACCCAAAGTAAATAAAGATACAAATGAGAGTAGGATTGGCCCGAGGCAAATCATTTTAAGAAGGGTATTCTGTAACTTGGTACCATGTATAGATGATCCACCAACAGGTATATGAATTAGATCTGTAAAAATAAGCAGGATGACAAAGAAGGAGAAAGATCCATGGGATAAGCATGTTAGTATTTTGCAGCAAAAATGACAGTGTTAAAGACAAATGCATATGCATTTCTTCCGTAAGTTTTCATAGCTCACATTTATAGAGTGGTTAGCTGGCTTTATATTCCCCCTTCCTGCTCCTATTCATAAACCAGATAAAACTACACAGAATACTATTCCCAGCATGATTTTCCAAACTTACCTTCACCATATGCCCAGTGATAGAGAGCCCAAGACTGGAGGAGAACTTGCAGGAGCAACATTCCCAATCAGGAGTCACTTTTTTGCAAAGCCGGGAACACTTCAGTGCTGTTAGTGCAGTAAGGTCCGTGGAAAGGAAACCTCCAAGTCTTTTATACCTCAAGCCAATATGTGTTGAATTCCCTGGGGAATACAGGCACCATCAGGGATCAGGAACTTTAACTTGCCCACACTGGGCTGGTGGAGAGAGGACACCGTGGGCTGGGAATAGGCGGGTGGGGCATGTTTTCACCTTCCTCTTTCCTCATCTGCAGCAAAGGAACTGACTTTTTCCTTGCCAGATCTCACCCCCACCCCCCCTCTTCCTGCTGCTCCCACAGCTGTGCAGGCTGTAGCTGGAAAATGGCTTTCAAATGCCAAGCATGACTCTGTTTTTGCCAAGTATATTACTTGAAATAGGGAACTGAGAGACAAGGAAAACAACGGGAGAAAAAGATCCAATCCAAATACCAGCAGAAATAATATTCGCAAACTACAGAGAGAGCGCTTCCACAGGCAATATAACCTGGATCATAGTGCCATTTGAAATTTTGAGTTTTGGGGTAAGATATATATAAAGATATTTTATTGCACACTACCCCAAAGAGATATTCCAAGATTGCAATATTGATTTCAGTTCCTTTATGTGAGAGGACATTGGAGAGACATACTGTATAGAATGTCTTGGGTCCAATATATAATTGGAGACAAGATGCACCCCAGGCAACAAATCCAATACTGTAACAGAGCCAGTTCCTACACCCTAATCTGTTCATTTCTGCCTTTATACATATTGCGTCAAAACACAGTTTGCCTCGCCAGGTAGGCTAAGACTGCTATTGTATGCATATTCTATAAAGACAGCCAGTATGAAATAGTGGTTAGGGTACTGAATCGGAGTGAAGGAGACCCATGTTTAAGATCCAGTTTAAGCCATAAACTACATGACAAACAAATCACAATCACAATATGAAATGTGAACTCAGCCAAAAGGACACTATATGACTTGGTTTTGTAAGTGGGTTTGGTTAAGATTGTGACTATCCCAAAGTCACCCAATAAGCTTCCATGGCTAACTGTGGCCTAAAACATGGGAGTCCCTAGTTCTAATATAATATCCAAAGCATTATCTTATCCTGGTTCTCTTTATGTAATATTAATAGAAGAGCAGCCTGAGGCAATACAACATTGCCACTGGCCATATATACTTAAGTGTGGAACAGAATTATTACGACAATTCCAAGAATTATTAAATGCACTTGAATGCTGTAGCTCTTACGTATGGGACTATTTGCAAGCAGCAGCTTCATCTTTCCGTTTCTCTCACTGCTTTGCAGAAAACTGAACTGTGGCCTCAAAAGGCCTGCTGGTAGAAATGCATTGTGGGAAATTGGAATGATACATTGCATCAAACCCCAAAAGCACAACACTGTAATTATGGGCAGAAGAAAAACAGATCATGTTACATTTCACCAAAGTTAGGCATGCTTTGAATTTTAAGTTGCATCTCTCAATGGATGAAACTCCAAACAATCCTATATTCATAACACGCATGTGCAGCCTACTTGAGTGGCAAGAAGTTTCAGCAATTCTTTCCCGCATTTATCCGGTGTTTAGTTTCAAGGGAAAAAAGAAAGAAATAGCATATTTCTGGGAAAAAGAGAGAAGCTGAAAACTCAGAACATAATCCTGTTCCCATCCAAGTTTCTAGGAGAATCCATGGTGCCACAAAATTCCCAGCAAAGAGCAGTATCAGCTCTGAGCCTCCTCTTCAGGCCCAAATTTAGTCCAGAGCGGGAGACTGTAAAAAACTAAAATGTGTTTTGCTTCAAACATGAAACAAACACATTGCATTCCAGAAGTTCTACTGAACTATTTTATTTATTTATTTATTTATTCAATTTATCCCCGCCCATCTCCCCGAATAGGGGACTCTATTCTGGATGGGTCATGGTTTGGCAGGAATAAAATCCAGAATGTTTGTGTTGTATCTGATTTCAGCCAAAACAAAACCCTCAGAGATCAATTCACATGGAAGAAGGCAAGGCTGGTGCGTTTTCTCTTCCCTTCGTTCCTCTGCAGCTTCCAATGCTGCCCTTCCATCAGCCCACCCATCCTGCTGGCCTTCTTAGCACTTGTCCTCTTTCTCTCCTCTGCAACCCACAATCAGGCTGCTGCCAACACCCCAGCGCAGCATATCCCACCAGGCCCCCCAGCCCCAATCTTCCAGTCCCTTCTCTTGCCTTCCTTTCCCTTCCTCTCCTCACCTGATGATGATTATGTTCCTAGCTTTTACTAGGACCTATACCAGAGCTTTCCAAACTGTGTGTCGGGACACGTTAGTGTGTCGGCTGCAGTGTCTGGGTGTGTCGCGGCTGCTGCTGCCTCGGAGCCCTGTCAGGATTCTGCGCAGGTCTTAGTGCCTGCCTTGTGCCTGGCTGCCTCCAAAGCTGCTGTGATTCTGTGCAGGTCCTAGTGCCTGCCTTCTGCCCTGCTGTAAGAGTGTGTCGCGAAATGATGCATGTCTAAAAAGTGTGTCACCAACATGAAAAGTTTGGAAAGCTCTGACCTATACTTTTACTTATACTTTTACTTACCTATACTTTTAAAAACTATGGCTTTTACTAGCTTTTATTGCACATGCTAGCAAGGTTATGCTCAAAATCCTACAAGCTTGGCTTCAGCAGTATGTGAACCGAGAACTACCAGAAGTGCAAGCTGGGTTTCGAAGAGGCAGAGGAACTAGAGATCAGATTGCCAACATTCGCTGGATCATGGGAAAGGCAAAAGAGTTCCAAAAAAACATCTACTTCTGCTTCATTGACTACGCTAAAGCCTTTTATTGTGTGGATCACAACAAACTGTGGCAAATTCTTAAAGAGATGGGAGTACCAGACCACCTTACCTGTCTCCTGAGAAACCTGTATGCGGGTCAAGAAGCAACAGTTAGAACCGGACATGGAACAACCGATTGGTTCAAATTTAGGAAAGGAGTATGACAAGGCTGTATATTATCACCCTGCTTATGTAACTTATATGCAGAGTACATCATGAGAAATGCCGGGCTGGATGAATCACAAGCCGGAGGTAAGATTGCCGGGAGAAATATCAACAACCTCAGATATGCAGATGATACCACCCTAATGGCAGAAAGTGAAGAGGAACTAAAGAGCCTCTTGATGAGGGTGAAAGAGGAAAGTGCAAAAGCTGGCTTGAAACTCAACATTAAAAATACTCAGATCATGGCATCTGGCCCCATCACTTCCTGGCAAATAGAAGGGGAAGAAATGGAAGCAGTGACAGATTTTATTTTCTTGGGCTCCAAGATCACCGCAGATGGTGACTGCAGCCATGAAATTAAAAGACGCTTGCTCCTTGGGAGGAAAGCTATTGCAAACCTAGAAAGCATATTAAAAAGCAGAGACATCACCTTGCCGACAAAGGTCCGTATAGTTAAAGCGATGGTTTTCCCAGTAGTAATGTATGGCTGTGAGAGTTGGACCATAAGGAAGGCTGAGCGCCGAAGAATTGATGCTTTCGAACTGTGGTGCTGGAGAAGACTCTTAAGAGTCCCTTGGACTGCAAGGAGGTCAAACCAGTCAATCCTAAAGGAAATCAACCCTGACTGCTCATTGGAAGGACAGATGCTGAAGCTGAAGCTCAAATACTTTGGCCACCTAATGCGAAGAGAGGACTCACTGGAAAAAACCCTGATGCTGGGAAAGACTGAAGGCAAAAGGAGAAGGGGACGGCAGAGGATGAGATGGTTAGATAGCATCACTGATGTAATGAACATGAATTTGAGTAAACTCCGGGAGACAGTGGAGGACAGGAAGGCCTGGCGTGCTATGGTCCATGAGATCACGAAGAGTTGGACACGACTAAACAACTGAACAACAACAACATTCCCACCAAAACACTTCTTCCCAGAACAGCCACATTTCAGTTTGTATCTGGGTGGGGAAAAAACTCCAATTGTGTTCTGTATTCAAACACACACTGAGTTTGGATATGAGCCACCCGAAACTTGCTGTTCAAAGTACAAACTGTTTTGCATATCCCTAGCCCAGACTGATTGCTTGCTTGCTTGCTTGTATACACACGTACTTCTCACACACACCTCCCCTTGACTATTCATGAGATAGAAAGATGAATTATCTCACCTATCATTATCTTTGAGGGGGTGGGAATCATCCTATGAAATGCACATCTCCAGAATGTTACCTTTCAACGGTCTTTTCTCAGTGTCTGTGTTTGCATTATTTTAGCCTAACATGTTGTATGAACTGTGAATCCAGTTACATAAACCTAGAAATCTCACTTACATCAATAATAGCTAAGTTAACCATGGGCGTATCCTCTGAGTATAGCCTGTAAACGCCATTGCCTTACATCACTCATATTGATAGTTCAAAAGTCAAAGTTACAGATTTGGATTGGATTTAGTAGAATCATCTTGACCACTCCCAAACCCATAATACTATGTTTTTGAAAACTCGGATTATTGAGTAAACGTAGGTCAGACGGGGGAGTCCCAGAGGACAATGAAATGACAAAGAGCTGATGCAGTCATCATGATGTCTGTTCACTATATAGCTAAGGTGTCAAAGAAAGATTATATAAAGAATTAGCGGAGCATACAACATCTTGCATGCTTTTTTAAAATCTCTTTTACTCTAATCCAGATTTTTATTCTTAATTAATTTTCTGGCTGCTGCTTTGAATTGGATATGGGTGAATGGAGAAAGTTGAACAACTGGGGACAGCCAAGTAATTATGAGTCAAGGTCCATTTAAATGGCAAGAACGGAAGAAACAGGCCAGCAGAATCAGATGTGAGTGGTAGTAACAAAATCAAGAATCCTCTTGAGCCTCCACTCATAGGTGGGGAGTGGTTTATATGCCAAATGAGTACAGCCATTATCCATTACTGTTTGCTTCTATTGATCTATCTAGATGAATAATTTTTTCATTCCTTTTTACAACGTCTTTACATTTTACAGCATCACTTTCCTCCATTCCTTCCCTATGCCCTTTTATACAATTATTATGTATGAAAAATACTTCTACCAGCAACCCTTAGAAGAAGAGCCACAAAGATACCAATTGCCCTACCAGCTTTCTTTGTAGGAACATGATAATTGAAGATTTGCCCAGATGAAGCCTTTGGTATAAAGACTGAATCATCTGCTCTCTGGGTGTAAAGGGATCGCTGTCCTTGAGGTTGGCCACCCAGTAACAGCAGCAGCAGCATCTGGAGAGGGGAGCTGTCAAAACAGGCAAGATAGTGGATCAAAGCCCCACCCCCTGTGTACATGCATTGGTGTCACTTTCATGTACAAAGAGAAGGAGGTTGAATAATCTTGCTGCAGTCATTAATTTATCTATTGTCCTGAGTTGCTTTTGCTACCAGGTTGTCTTCATGTGCAAATATTTGGGAAGAGATAAGATTTTAACAGGGAAGGAACTGCCACATATTACTGATCTTATTTAATTATGGTGTGGTGTTAGGGAGAGAGGAGAATGGGTCATGGGTTTTGAGGTAATAATTGGCAGGGAGATATATGATGAGAAACTGCAATCTAGCTATTACAAGGAATGGGGGGAAGACCAGTGGCTGATCTCCCTTCCTTTCAGACTACAGTCTTATTAAAGAAGTCTATGCGACAGTAATGGAGGACCCTCCAATCTAAAGGTCCAGCCTCTTTAATGCCAAGTGGGTTCCTGGCAAAGCATCTATCCAGGATTTAATCCTGGACAAAACACTGATTTGGCATTTGTCACAGAGACCTGGCTAAGAGTAGAGGGGGAATTAATCTCTCCCAGCTCTGTTGGATGGATTACTGTGCGATGCGGCACGCTAGGGTTGGAGGGTGGTGAGATGTGTGGCCGTAAGGGACATATGGAATAAAGGAGTGAGACAGCTGCCATGGTGTTGCTATGCTTGATCCTGGTAGTTCGCAGATGTGAGTTGTTTATGAGAAAACTAAGTTGAGAAGGTCAGGGATACAGTTAATGAGGAAGGATGTGAAAGGATGTTCTGGGCAAGATGTGATAAAAGGAGGCCATAATTTAGGGAAGATGATAAGAAGAAAACCAAGGGGCAATGATAAGGGGAGCTTGAGGAATGTACTTTATATTGTCAGGGATTGTTAGAAGTCTGAAATCAGCATAAGTAATGTCCTAAATTCAGATTGGTTGATTTTGTTCATTGAACTACATATATACAATGTATATTTATTTTAATATTTTATTTTGTTTTTTGTTTTGTTTTGTTTTGTTTTATTATTTTATTTTATTTATTTCTTTATTGTCCTTCCGCTGGGAATACCATTTTCTTTGTACTAAGAAAATAAACTTTTGGGCAGTGTTGAGCTTCAGGGTTTAGTGACCGTGGTCTAGACAACAGATTTCCTGATGTTTCGCTGGCAACTGTGGCTGGCATCTATAGAGGCAAGGTGAGCAGGGATTGACTGGGCTCCTGTCTTTATAGCTAGGTGACCTGACTATAAGTGAGCAGGTTGAAGACCAATCAGAAGTCAAGAATACTGTTGAAGACCTGACTGATTTGTAGCACACAGAAACAACCTAACAATTAATACTATCACTTCTAAACACCCTCTCCCTTCCAGTGGATTTCAAGCACCATCTTGGTTCACCAGGGAGCTGAGAGTGATGGGGTGGACTGGTGGAGAGCTGTAGCACAAGTGGAAAAACACTCAGGACACATTGGTTCAAACATGGAGTTCAGCTCTTAAGGCCCACTTACTCTGTAGCAGTAGATATAGCGAAGAGGGCTTAATTCTGTCTCCATTGTGTCTGCACAGAACAGGCTAACATGATTTTCCTTATTATGAGTCCCTCAAGATAATGAGGGAGAAGAGCCAAAACAGTCAGAGGAAACTCACCATGAGCAATTTTCATTGGTTTCTGTAGATAAAGTTAATCAGATTTGCTTCAACTTGAATTCCAGTATTGCAGGGCTTTCCAAAGTGCCGCCGCTAGGGACACACCAGCGGCAGCGGTGGCGGCAGTGCAGCGGCGGCACGCACGGCGGCGGCGCGGGGGGGCGTGCGGTGGCGCGCGCGTGCACGGCAGCACCGCGGGGGGCATGCGGCGGCGCGTGCGTGCACGGCGGCGGCGTGGGGGGCGTGCGGTGGCGCGCGCGTGCATGGCGGCGGCAGCCTCCGCTAAAACACGGAAGCACTGATCCCGTGCCGCTGCTGCTGCCGCCATGCACACACACACCGATGCTTCCGGGTAGTGTGGCGACACACCACGCTGTGTGTGGCGACACACTTTTGTGTCGCGACACACAGTTTGGAAAGCTCTGCAGTATTGGGTGAGGTTGTAGGAGGGTGCATAATTTGGTACACCTCAATCATATCCCATCTCATTCACCTCCTTTCTAGATTAAAGGTAACCCCCCCGTTTGGGGGAGATGGGCAGTCATATAAATTCAAATAATAATAAATAAATAAATAAAGGTTCCCCCCACACATTTGTGCAGTCGTGTCCGACTCTAGGGGCCGGTGCTCATCTCCGTTTGTTAGCCGAAGAGCCAGCGTTGTCCAAAGACGCTTCCACGGTCATGTGGCCGGCATGACGCACGCAAAACACTGTTACCATCCCACTGAAGTGGTACCTATTAATCTACTTGCATTTGCATGCTTTCGAATTGCTAGGTTGGCAAGAGCTGGAGCTAGTGCGGGAGCTCACTCCACACGCAGGGCTAGGGATTCGAACCTCCGAACTTGCGACCTTCTGATCGACAAGCCTGGCGTCTTACCCGCTGAGCCACCACGCCCCTCAGTTCACCATACCTTCCCCCAAAGTCAATACCATTTCATATTATCCATAACATGCTGTTGGCCTTTTTTTTTACAGTGGACACACACTGTGTCGCCACCTTCATTGAACTGTTTACCCTTACTCCTAGGTCTCTCTCCTCATCATTTACTGCTAGCTGTGAGCCCAGTAGTTTGTATGAGCAGTTAGGATATTTGGCACTAATGCCGATCACTTTACACTTGCTCACATTGAATGACATCTGCCATTTTGATGCCCACTTCCCTAAAGTGCAGAGATCCCATTGGACCTCTTTGTCATTTTTACCACTCTGAACAATGCAACAATTTAGCAAACTTGGCTACTGCACTAGTCAGGCCTGATTCCAGATCATTTATAAATATGTTAAAAAGCACTAGTCCCAGGACAGAACCCCAGGGGAACCCACTAGTTACATCCCTCCATTGTGAGAAATGTCAATTTACTCGTACTTTGTTTTCTATTCTTTAACCAGTTGCTTATCCGTAAGAGGACCTGCCCTTTTATTCCATGGCTTTTAAGCTTACTGAGAAGTTTTTGATGAGGGACTTTATCAAAGGCTTTTTGAACACTTAAGTAGATTATGGCTTGACCTTATTCACATGTTTATTAACACCCTCCAAAACCTCCAGTAGATTAGTTAGACAACCTTCCCTTAGTGAAGCCATCCTCCAAATGTTTGGTAATTTTATCTTTAATAGCAGTTTCCACTATTTTCTCCCAAACAGACCTAAAATTATCTGGATCTCCCTGTGAACACTTTTTAAAAATTGGAGTTATGTTGGCCACCTTCCAGTGCTCAACTACAGAGGCTGAGACACAAGTTGCATATTCTAGTTAAGAGGTCCACCACCTCAACTTTAAGCTCCTTAACCTTTGGGTGGATGCCATCAGGGCCTGGTGATTTGTTGATGTGCAATTTATCAATCAGGCCTACCATTTCTTCTCTTGTCACCACTACAGTATTTGGCTCAATTCATCTGATTCCCTTCCTGAGAACAGGAGCTCAGACTCAGATATCTGCCCAAATTTTTCTCCTGTGAAGATGGAGGCAAAGAATTTGTTCAGCTTCTCTGCAGTTCTTTTCTTCTCTTAGCACACCTTTGACGCCTTCTTGCAAGGGGCCATTGGCCTCCCTGGCTGGCTTCCTGCCTCTAATATATTGATGAATCTTTTATTATCTGACTTCACAGTTTTGGCAATATGCTCCTCAGAGTTTCTTTTTGTCTCCCTGTCTTTTTGCATTTTTTGGCCAGAGTTTATGCTCCTTTTTGCTTTCTTCATTAGAGCAGATCTTCCACTTTCCAAATATTCTTTCTTGGCCCTAATAGTTTCTTTTACAATGGTTATGTAGGCCTCTTCTTGGACTTCGGGGCCATTTTCCTAATTTTAGGAATACATTGGGCCTGTGCCTCTATTATTCTGATTTTAAACAACAGCCAAGCTGTCTGGAGTGAGTTTGCCCTTTTGAGTTTCCTTTTCACCAGTCTTTTCCATTTTGAGAAATTCCCTTTGTTGAAGTCAAATATAACTGTGAAGGACTTGCTATGTAGGTTATCACTTCTTTGGATGTTAAATTTTAGTGCATTATGGTCACTGTTCCCAATCAGTTAGGAAGATCTATCTATCTATCTATCTATCTATCTATCTATCTATCTATCTATCTATCATCTATCTATCTATCATCTACCTACCTACCTACCTACCTACCTACCTATCGTTGTTTGTTGTTTATTCATTCAATCGCTTCCAACTCTTCGTGACTTCATAGACCAGCCCATGCCGGAGCTTCCTGTCGGCCGTCGCCACTCCCAGCTCCCCCAAGATTGAGTCCCTCACCTCCAGAATATCATCCATCCATCTTGCCCTTGGTTGGCCCCTCTTCCTTTTGCCTTCCACTTTCCCTAACATCAGCATCTTCGTGTCTTCTCATTATGTGGCCAAAGTACTTCAGTTTTGCCTTTAATATCATTCCCTCAAGTGAGCAGTCTGGCTTTATTTCCTGACGTATGGACTGGTTTGATCTTCTTGCAGTCCAAGGCACTCTCAGAATTTTCCTCCAACACCACAGTTCAAAAGCATCTATCTTCCTTCGCTCAGCCTTCCTTATGGTCCAGCTCTCGCAGCCATAGGTTACTACGGGGAATACCATTGCTTTAACTATGCAGACCTTTGTTGTCAGTGTGATGTCTCTGCTCTTAACTATTTTATCGAGATTTGTCATTGCTCTCCTCCCAAGAAGCAAACGTCTTCTGATTTCCTGGCTGCAGTCAGCGTCTGCAGTGATCTTTGCGCCTAGAAATACAAAGTCTGTCACTGCCTCCACGTTTTCTCCCTCTATTTGCCAGTCATCAATCAAGCTGGTTGCCATAATCTTGGTTTTTTTGAGGTTTAACTGCAACCCAGCTTTTGCACTTTCTTCTTTCACCTTCGTCATAAGGCTCCTCAGCTCCTCCTTGCTTTCAGCCATCAAAGTGGTATCATCTGCATATCTGAGATTGTTAATGTTTCTTCCAGCGATTTTAACTCCAGCCTTGGATTCACCAAGCCCAGCACGTTGCATGACGTGTTCTGCGTACAAGTTGAATAGGTAGGGTGAGAGTATACAACCCTGCTGTACTCCTTTCCCAATGTTAAATCAGTCCGTTGTTCCGTGTTCTTACCGTTGCTACTTGGTTGTTATACAGATTCCTTAGGAGGCAGACAAGATGACTTGGTATCCCCATACCACCAAGAACTTGCCACAATTTGTTATGATCCATCCATCCATCTAATCTCCTAATCAGTGTTATATATATAAAAATTCCCTTCTCACCCCTATGGGTGGTATGTGTCTTCCTCAACCTCGGGTCCTCTACCAGAGGTCTGGGAGTTTGAGGGTTCTGCACGGTATCTTAGCCGTTCCTAGCACTGCACTCTTCTGGACAGAGAGCTCTGATGTTGCTCCTGGGATCTGTTGGAGCCACTCTCCCAGCTTAGGAGTCACAGCCCGGAGTGCTCCTACCACCTAATCAGTTAGGAGATAGACAGATAGATAGATAATCTCAAATGCATATATTTATCTCACCAAATCCTGGGTACTACCCAAGAGCAGGTCTATTATTGAAGAACCAATCAACCCTTGATCAAATACTGGGGCAATGAACAGAAAGCAGAGAACTCACAGACCTTGTGCATATGATGTGAGTGGATGACCGATTAGGAAAAAAATGTATTGGGCAAGCTCTTGCCAACCTAGCAATTTGAAAGCATGCAAATGCAAGTAGATTAATAGGTACCACTTCGGTGGGTTAGGTAACAGCGTTCTGCGTGCGTCATGCAGCCACATGACCACGGAAGCGTCTTCGGACAATGCTGGCTCTTTGGCTAACAAACGGAGATGAGCACCGGCCCCTAGAGTCGGACACGACTGCACAAATGTGCGGGGGGAACCTTTACCTTTTTTTAAGGAAAGAAGTGGAAAGCAGCCATTATGGTGGGCGGACAATCAAAGGCATTATAGGGCCATCTTTGGAAGAAGTAGAGATTCCAAGTCTGTCCATCGCACCTATATTAAGTCCGTTAGGGGCAAATCCCAGTAGAACGAGTGCAGATCACTACAATCAACAAAGTCAGCCAGCTGGAGCTCAGGGCGAAGCAACACCTGCCGCAGAGGAATTGACAGTGGTGAGGTTGCCTCCACAGCGCCTGCGCTGGCCAGGTAGCCCCTCCCCCAAGACGGAGCCAGCGGCCAAGAGCAGTCGAGAGGCGGGGCTTCCAGAAGCCGGCATCCCGATACTGCTGCTGTTGCTCGTGATTTACTTTAGATTTTTGCACCCCGGATACGGCTGCGGAAATGGCGGGAACCGATCTAAGCTCGACGGGGCTGGACCTAGAGAAGCTACGCATGGCGGGCGCCGGTCTGGCGTTGGCTGTGCTCACCAGCGGCGGCGACGCACAAGGTCAGTGAAAAAGAGGACCACCCCACCAGCCCCCCTGCTTCCCTTCAGTCGAGCCGGTTCAAAAACGCCAGGTGGGGGCATGCGATGTCACGTGCTGCCACATGGAGCGTGCAAATGAGCACGGCTAAGAACTGAGCAGTAGCGAGACTGCCAGGTAGACTTGAGCAGTGGAACCCCTACGCTACGGAGGTTAAGCGGAGAGCGATCTTTGTAATCGATATCGGAGAGCCCGATCGAAAACCCTAAGCAAGCCCGCCCTTGAGGGCCCGTCCCAGACACCGTCCGTCATCAGGGAGCTCCTGCCCCGCCTCCATTCCAAAGCCTGGTTTCACGAGGTGCCGCAAAAGGGCGCCTCGGGGGTCGGCGGAGGGCGCTGGTCTCTGCCGCGTCTGACCTCATCGTGCGTGGGGCGGAGGCTAGCGGTGCATTATTCAGACCTGACGGGCTAAGAGATTCACCTTTGGAATAGGCTATGTGACAAGAGTATCCTCGAGTCTGTGACGAGCGTGCTCATTTGACGCAAGCAGCCTCTGCACATTCGCAGAAGAGAAGGGAATTTCCTCCATGATGAGCCAACGACATTTTCCTATTCCACGTTCACATTTTTAGGGCTTCCAGAACTGGACTGCAAAAATCCAGATGAGGACTGGATAGCAAAGAGATGTAGGTGACTCTCTTCTGCCATTAGTGGTCATCCGGAGTTTTGCAACCCCAGATCTCGTATCACTGCGTTGCACTTGAACCAAAACATGGATCCATTAAATTTTTGTCCTCCTTCATCCTCACCATGTCTGCTTAATAATGCAGCCCTAACATAATCTGGCTACAAAGAATGTTCATGCAGAGTACTTTGAATATTAAATACAAAGTTATATCATTCGCTTGTATATTTTATTTATTTATTATTTAAATTTATATCACTGCCCATCTCCCCCAACAGGGAACTTATAACTCCTATATTAGGCATAGGATTTGAGAGGAGAATCAGCAATAGGGCCTGCTTCTTTTGCTTCCAGAATTGGAAAATGGCTTATTGTACAGTGATGTATATAAGTTTGTATGCTAATTTCTTGAAATATATTGCAAACTCTTGATTGATACAAGGAGCTTTTCTTGAAGCAGGCCTAGTCATTAGACAACTGGGATATGTCAGTGCAAGTCCTTGCATGACCGCATTTGACCTATAACATGATTTGGGGGGCTTGGGCCTGCCTGAACATCTTTAACAAGTTAGGCTGATGGTTAATTGTTAAAGCTGGTTGTATGCACTTTAAAGCTGCATTTGTGTTCAGTAGCTGTATTGACTAATGATTTTTTTCTCCTTATAAACTTGACAGGGTCATGTCCGATATCATATTTAGCAGTCCTGCCATGACTGTTACAGAAATTGATTAGAAATAGACAAATAGCTATTATTTCCAGATCAATACCCTTAGTCCTTCAAGGGACAGACTGCCTTTGAATCTACGTTGAATATATAATGAAGAATCTATGTGACATAGTTGTATGCCTGTAATAAATTTCATCTTGATAGCAAGAAATTATTCCATTTTAAAAAGCAGAAAGGTTGATATTATTTAATTATCTTTGGGGGGGGAAAGGAAATATAATTTCAAAAATTATTATTGCTCTTTTGCTTGTAACAGACTGTCAAATGGTTAATTTAAAATACTGTACTTGTTATGGCTTACAAACTCACATAGGTCAAGAAAAATTGAAAATAAGACTGCATACTCAGCTGGAATGCTGGCTATTAGTTGGATAATACAATGTTGCTTAATGATACATGTTTTGTTATAGAACTTTACATCTTTTGTTATAGAAGGGTCCCTCCTTGTGAGGGAGATGGGCGGGATATAAATAGGATGGATAAATAAATAAATAAATAAATAAACAAACAAACAAACAAACAAACAAACTTTTAATACAAAACTGTTACTGTATTTTAAAAATGAACCTAACCCCTTTCTAAATATCCAACTTTATCTTTTCAAGCATATCAGCAGTAAGATAGTTTAAATCAACAGTGGAATATAGAAAGTTGAAAGAAACATTGCAATCTACAGTAATGGCAGAATCAGGTTAGTTGTAACAAACTTTCATTCCTGGATCTTGTGTTTTTCTCAAATGAGTCCTAGAAAAATGGAATATGATGGGTATGCATACTGTGTGTGTGTGATTTATTTTAGAACAGCTGTTGCCCTTACACAGCCTTCATTTTGCCCTTGTTTTCTACTATGTAATCTCTCTTCTCATTTATAATGAAACAATTTGTCTAATTTAGAATGAAAAATGTTACTACAGATGTTGCCTGCAAAGTACTGTACTATGAATTATAGCAGCTTTATCTTTTTTGTTATTTGTTTATTCTTTCAGGATAACAAGCCAAGGTGGCATACAGGCTATATAAACAATGTAAAATCTCGATTTTGTAGACTAACTGGGGAAAGGGTATCCTTTGAAACCAAATGTCTGTAATTAATTTGTTATTTGCATACATTTATATATTACATAACTATATATATTGCAATTGATAAATACTATCTAAAGTTTCAACATGTATGCAATTATGCAACTGACATAATTCACATCAATTAACTGAGCTGCTTTAGAAGCAACACTTTGTCCAATTATTTGGGAAGAAGTCCAAACTACAACTTTGTCCATTCCATCCAAAGGTCACTAAACTCAGTAAAATTGAATTTTTACTGTAATTGTAAGTAAAACACAGTAAATATTATTTTAAAATCAATGAAAAAACTTCTAGGATTCTTCCCATAGGTCAGTCAGTGATGGAGATGGGAAGAAATTGAAAAGAATCCAGCTGAGCAGTCTTCTTTAGTAATCATTGCCTCCCTTGGTTCCTCTCTCCTTAAGGCTCCTTCCCACAGGATAAATAAGTGGAAACGGGCCTGGGGGTAGGGAAAACTTTTGAAGCAATTTCCCTCTTTTAGCCGTGGAATAAATGTAATGTTTCAAGAAGTTGGGACAATCAGAATTATTGTTGGGTGAAGTCCCCTTATTCCCCTATTTTCTCCCTTTCCCTTTGTATGACATGCTTCCTAATCTCTGTTGTTGACATTTTTTCCATATTACATGGAAATGTTCTAGTGTTAAGAACAACCAGCTGTTGAGCTGGAAACAGCAATCTACTTCAGAGGAAGTCTCCTAACTTAAACCAGTCAAGGATATAATTGTATGCCATGGGTTGCATTTATACAGTATGTTGTAAAATATTATATGTTGCCCTTTCAAACAATGTGTGTTTTGACTATGAATTATGCTTGCAATTCTGTCTATTCCATTGGGGTTCGTGGCAGATTCTTGAGGAGATAAGAATGTAACAAGTCTCTTCCAAATCATCATCTACTCCCATTCTATACTTTTCTTTTATTGTTTGGTTGTTTTATTTATTCATTTTTTGAAGTTTCAGCCCAGAAGTAGACTCTGGGTAAGTTATAATTTAAATATAACAGAATTAAGCAGCAGACATGGCTACCTTTTAAATCAAACACAAAGCTAAGTAGAACAAAAACAACAGCCTGCTTAAAATGAAGCAAATAATGGACTTGCCTAATTCTCTTATGCGGGGGCTCCACAACTGATTGACCACTATAGGGAAATTTTTGTCCTGTCTACCCACTAACATACCTGATACTCATTGTGGAACATACACAGGGGTTTCTGAACCAGTAGTGCACAAATTAAGGTCCTAGGGCTACATGCAGCTCCTCAAAACCTAGGATACAACTCAAGAGCCGCTCCAGAAGTTGCTGTTGGTTTGTAATTTGCAATGTAACAAAAGGGGAAATTATTAAGTCTTTGGGATTAATCATTAAATATAATTTGAATAAAATGACTGTAATTTTAATTTAATCTTTTCCTCTTAGTCTCTTCCACTTCTTTGCCTTGGTCCTGCTCACTTCTTTTCCTGACATGGCAGTCAAAGATCAAATATGATCTTTGCCTTGAAAAAGTCTGTGTGCGCTTATCTTCAATTCAAGATGAGTGAAGGAAGGTAACATTTCAGTTATCTTGACCCCAGACCATCTCTGGGTAGCCAAAAAATAGCCCTTCAAACACTGAAATAGAATCCCATCAGTGTTCAGCGTTCGAGCTAGGAAGGGATTGAAGTAAGATCTACCTTCTCTAGGAAGAAATGCAAGTGGTGCAGCAATCAAAATTACATTAATATACTCCTTATCACAGAATCTGACCAAAGCTCCTGGAGCATTGCTGGTTTCAGAAAGCTGTTAGGTTTTGATCCCAGATCCACGTGTGTAACTCCATCTAGAACAGGCTATTCACTCAGTCTTGCCTGCAATGATTCCATCTTGCCTGATTTGGGTTACAAATTGTTCATTCACATCTAAGCCTTCCCTGTGTCCTGAGAATTGTTCAGGTCTTCTAAGGTCTCCTTGGCAGAGAAAGAGAAAGATTGCTGGGTATAGTCAATATAGTTGTGAGACCTGATTTAACTCCCAAATGCCTTATGACCAAGTAGAGGACAACATGAAGACCTCTGTTCTAATGGCCACCAGCTCCACTGTCTGGTGCCATATATAGGTAGTCCTCACTTAAGGACCACAATTGGGACCGGAATTTCAGTTGCCAAGTGAAGCAGTCATTAAGCAAATCCAACCCGATTTTATGACCTTTTTTGCGGCAGTCGTTAAGTGAATTACCACGGGCATTAAGCGAACCAAGTGGTTGTTAAGCGAATCATGCGGTTCCCCATTGATTTTGCTTGCCAGAAGCTGGCCAGGAAGGTCAAAAATGGTGATCACATGACCACGGGACGCTGCAACAGTCATAAATGAGAACCGGTTGCCAAGCGCCCAAATCAGGACATTGTAGTTCCTCCTGCCTTACTGGCTAGACTGGCTAAAAATATAAAAGAAACCCGATCATAAACTCCAAAACAAAAATCCAGTTAGAGTGTTCAGAAGAGCAAGAACATTTGAAACAAAACTGTTCAAACAACCACAATTTTGTTTTGAGATTGAAACCCAGTGTGTTTTATACTGAGCTTGAAACAAAACACTCTTATTTTTGTTTTCAAAGAACACTCTGCATAGTTGTTTTGAGCTTGAAATATTTTGCACCCCTCTCTTAACACCTAAAAGTGTGCCACATTCAGTGATACGGAATATATAGCTCATCCACTGAAGCTCTTTCTGTCCCAGACACTGGCCTAAAACTATATTGAAAGGGTGAGGCCCTTGCATGGAAGAGAAATATTGGGGTGTTTGTTAGTTATGTAGAGTGGTGGAATCCAGTAGTCTTACAATATATCAGAGGAAACATAGCCTTTCCTCAAGGAAGAGTTTTCTGTTTCTCTCATTCAACTGGCTACTCTATGTATGTCAAATAAAAAGTAAAGGTAAAGGTTCCCCCCGCACATTTGTGCAGTCGTGTCCGACTCTAGGGGCCGGTGCTCATCTCCGTTTGTTAGCCAAAGAGCCAGCGTTGACTGAAGTCGCTTCCACGGTCATGTGTATGTTAAATAAGATGGGCCAAATTCCACTAAATAAATGGTTGGTTTATGATGTTTAGAATGAAGATGTTTAGAATGAAGAAGGTAAAGATAATCAAAAGTGGACATATAGCTACCCTCTTCTTGAGCCTGTTCTCAGCAGGGTTTGAAATCACAACAGAACCAAGCAATTTATATCAGCAAAATATTTAGTACAATTGTAACAGTGTTGAAAACTCTTCCTCACTGCTCTGATCCCAAATGCCACGAGTCCTTTCCAACTCAATATAACTCTACTGGAAAAACTACATTGGTAATGGTGGAAGTGAAGAAAGTATACTTCACTGAGATAACCATCAGTGAATAAGCCTTAAAAGAGGCTCTTGGCTGTGTTCTGCTAGATTTGTCCCAAGCTTTTCTTCATGAGTGCTCCAGCTGTCTAATGAAACATTTTATGGAATCAAGGAACTTCAGCTGTACACAGGAGAAGAGTGCTCCAGAATAATTTTTTTTACAATCTGGGTCATTTCAGTTCCACAGGCCAGCCAAGGATTTCACAGAATCACCAGGTATAGTAACTAGAAAATCTCCCAGAGTACTTAGTACCATCTAAGTGTTGTGGAGGGACCATCTGAATAGATTCCTTCATTTTTGTTCGAAGTTCAGATTCACAGTATAGCTAATTCTATTGTTCCATGACAGAATGCTTCCATCAAAAAGTAAATTGAGAGTAAGCTTATCTGTGAGTTTAGATGTTGGCTGAGGCAGAGCCATGGAGGCCATGAAATCCAGGAGCTTCTCCTGCTAAAAGGGTTTCCCCCTGGACCACTGTTGAATATCCCCAGCATAATCATTTTGGGATAAGATAAGACCACTTTCAAGGCCGCCTTGTCAGCTCAAGGCAGGGAATCTGGTAGCAGGGTGGACAAATGAGCCAACAGAATCCTAATTCTGTCCTAGAGTAGGTATATACAGTTTAAACTTGGAAAGTGTTGAACAGGATAGCTCAGTAAGGGGATGAATTTGTGATAACTAGAAATGATAACCTGGATTGTGCTTAGTGACGTAACTGTACCGTGTGCTATTAGAATGATTAGGATTTTGCTTATTGTTGGACAAAGCATTTACATCTTAATGCAGAATGTTGACATGCAAACTGAGCATTATTTAATGTGTTCAGGCAAAATGAGAATGGTGGCACTTTGAAGCAGCAGTTTATAGAATTGAAACAATAACCCAACTCCCTTGCTTAGTGTAGGAGACAACTACAGCATCTCTGAAAAATATCTGATCATGTCTTTGCCAGTCTTAGCTCCAGTAAATGTCTAATCACACTGCTCTTCGGAGGAGTCTCGAATGAGATAAAAGAGATAATTAAACTAACTCCTATATAAAATTAAGACTATGTTGGCTTCATTTATTTTATGATTTGGGGGTTAGGGAATTCTATAATTTAGCTTTAATTGTTATTTTGGCTCCATGAGAAATGCTGTAACTGTTTTGGCCTAATCTACTGTAGATGAAGCTGGTATGTGACCTACTTAGGGCCTGGGCCAAGAAGTTATTTTTTTCTTTCTCTTTGGCTTCAGTTGGCTTCTGAGATTCATGCAGAGGATAAGAAAAGATGGTTTGGCCAAAAGAAACAAAAGAGATCTTGACTCACATTCCAAAACTTTGGTAAATCTTTTAGAGGAACCTTCTCCTGATGTCTTTTAGATGTGATGGATCAAATGCTTTGTAGATGGTAATGGGTGTCTGTCTCTATATTCCTTCCTTCCTTCCGCACTTCATTAAATACATCAAAGTGGCTTACAGTAAAATTCAAAAAAATTAACTACAGTAGTAAGTTAAAACTATTGAAACAAAAGTACCGTTTTTCCACATACCATTGTTAAACAAACCTTGGCCTACATAATACTTGTACTCAACCATTCTTTTCTCTAAAACTGAACTGATTTGTTATAGTTTTGTGTAAAACCTAAGACCTTCTAAGTAGTTAATTCTCATTGTAGAAGAAAAACTAGAAGAGAAAAAAAATCTCATGGTGTAATCTGTACATTTAAATGTAATATGCTGGACAGTCTAAGGCAGTCCTTATGACAGCTGTATAAGTAGCATGCTTTTTAGTAATACTACTTTATGTTTGCTTACTATTTTGAGATCACACTTAACAATGTAACAAGATATGGCTCAGTGTGACAAGTTAGATAGATATCTAGGATGTGTTCCATTCATAAACCTCAGTCTTAACATGGTTCACCAGCCAAGAAATGCTATTTGTTACGTATGTTACAAAGAGAACATAAGAATGTTAACCTAAGGGCACTGGCACAGGGATCAAAGACCAGAAAGCAATTTGTACCTGTATCTCAAATAGAATTTCCTATCATTGCTGTTGGATGAATCTCTGCTAAAGTTACTGTGGTGTCAAAGAGGATTGGTTGTAAAGCAGTGGACTTATTACCCACCTATATAGAATAATCAGATGGTTTTCCGCATACAGTTAGAATATGATGAGTTTGTTTTCATTGAAAAGAGATAAATTGTTTCTTCTGCATATAGAAAAATCCCTTGCAGTGGAAATCCCATCTAGCCTATAATATAGTAGTTAACAGTGCTAGATTACCAGTGGGGGACCTGAATTCTGGTCCTACCTTCAGCACAAAAGCCTATGGGGTGACTTTGGGCCAGTCACTCTCTCTTACCCCTAGACTAGGAAATTGAAAACTATCCTAGAGGAAGGCAGTGGCAAACCACTTCCAAAAATATTGCTAAGAAAACTGCATGGACCTACCTATGTAGTCGCCAGGAGTCAAGATTGACTCAAAAGACCATAACGACAGTAATTGATTCACTTGTGTACAAGCTTTGCTGCTGTGTCAACAGCAGGATATTGATATTTATTGAATTGCATTTTTCTTGTGAACCACCTTGAGAAGACTGCATTCTTGAAGCCTTTGCATTTAAATTGAAAATATTTAAAAACTATACAGCTACTTTTACAGCTTCTTGGAAGAGTGTTTAAAATACAAGTAAAAACACAAGTAAACAAACAGTCCACTCAAACAGCATGGAGAAAAGTGACAGTCCATTTTAAGTAACTTGTGTATTTTTGAAGAACAGAAGTGTGTATCAGGGGAATCACATCCCACCCTGAGGAATGCCAAAATAAGCCTTTTACTCATTTTTACATTTGTACACCTCTGCTGTCATCTAGATTCCTTTGCTAATTTATGTTGCTGTAGCCTCCAATCTGGTGCCTTTCAAATGTGTTTAACTATAATTTGCAGATAATCTCTTCTGGAAGATCTCAGATTGGGGAAATCTGTCCCAAATGGTAGAGTCACTTGTTGAGATGGGCAGCTATAGAAATTAAATAAATAAATAAAGAACGAGATGGAGATGAAAAAAGAAAAGAAGCAGGATATGAAAGGATATGAATTATAGAAAGCAGAGGGAGTTGGAAGCCAAAATAGAACATCTTTTTAAAAAATATAAAGGAGGAGATGAACAATGGAGAATAACGAGATTATTGTTTCTGAGGTGGAATGTATGTACAATATCCTACTCCTATTCCTATTCTATTTTCCTTCTACTTCCCTAGTTCGTTCGTTCGTTCGTTCATTCATTCATTCATTCATTCATTATCCCGCCTTTATTATTTTTATAAATAACACAAGTTGGCGGACATACCTAATACTCCTTCCTCCTCCTATGTTCCCCACAACAACAACCCTGTGAGGTTGGGCTCTACCATTTGGGACAGATTTCCCCAATCAGAGATCTTCCAGAAGAGATTATCTGCAAATTATAGTTAAACACATTTGAAAGGCACCAGATTGGAGGCTACAGCAACATAAATTAGCAAAGGAATCTAGATAGAGAGAGACTGGCCCAAGGTCACCCAGCCGGCTTTTATGCCTAAGGCGGGACTAGAACTCACAGACTCCTGGTTTCTAGCCTTAACCACTAGACCAAACTGGCTCTTTCACTATAAAACTGTATCTTTCACTATATCTCTTGATGAGAGAAAAAGACTTAGATTCTTTCAGTCAAGGTCAAGTAAGAATCAGTAGTGAAATGTATATAAAAGGAACCATCCTGCAGGAATGTGGCTCATTATTTTGTTAAGGAAAACAGTCCTTTCTGAAGACTTAACCATTTAAATTTCCTGCTTTCTAATAAGCCTTTCCTTCTCAGATAAATGAGAGTGTAGTGAATGTGGGGAAATTCCATTTCAGGAAGTTCAGACTCAGAGTTACAGGGAGGGGAGGAGGGTTTGGAGACTCCTGGGAATCTGCAGGGGTTTCAAGCCGCCACACCCTGTGTATGTGTAAAGGGCATTATAGAGGGGAAAAGGCAAGAGTTCTCAGGATAAAACATGAACTGAATTGTGTGATATCAGTGTCAGAAATTGAGACAATACTAATTTTTTTTTATAATTACATAATGTAATAAACTGAAAATTCACAACAAATCACAGCCACTTATTCCTCAGATAACTTTAAGCCATTCCTTCTTACGTTAGACCCACCCAACATTTCTAATTTGCATTATAGAGGTAGTAAGAGCCTTTCTTGAAAAGCTAAACTTTGTCTAATAATAAATTTGATGCATTTGGAGCTCTTATGAAAGTAGAGCTACCAGATCTGGATTAAAAATATCCAGATGATATGGCAGCAAAGAGATACAGAAAACCCTAAAGTCTTTGCTGCCAGTATTGGTTGTCTAGATTTTTGCAGCCTAAATCTGATAGTCTTAATGAAAGGTAATATATAGACAGCAAGTTTCACTGTTAGGCAGATGAATTAAGAAATAGCATGTGATGTTCTTTGATATTATATTATGCATCTCAATTTCACTTACATCATGGCTGGGTCCAATATTAATGGTATCTGAGTTGCAAATGGTATCTTTTCCATCATTGTATCTCTGCCACCTATTCTGAATATTGTTGCTTTCATTCCAGTTAAGAAATTTCTGCAGATGGAATGGATGGGAGGAAAAACTTTCTCTGTTAGCAATGACAGATTTATTTTTTAAAAAATGAAAGTTGGATCTCTTTCTCTGAACTTTTAATTATTTTTTTGTGAGTTTCTTTTAGGGTTTATTTTCTCTTCTCCCAAGTGGAAGAAGTAGGCAACAGTTTTTGGAATTTTCTTTTAGCAGCTAAACATAAATAAAACCATACTTACATGATTTAATGTCAAGCAAGTATTTTACTCATCAGGATCCCATGCGGTGCAGTTTCTGTGGGATTTCATGTATACTGTTTTATTCCTTTCCCAACTATATTTTTACTTCATTTTTGTGTGCATAAAGTTTTCTTCCCAAGGAATTTTTACTCATTACTAACATAAGACAATACAAGTTATATTCTATACAGACATAAGAAGGCAATTCTTTCACTGCTTATTCAGAAGTGCGAGGGTATTCAGTGATACTTATTCCTTGCTTACGTTGAAGTTTGTACACTGCCTCTGTTCAGCTACAGTGAACTGCAAATTCTAGCAAAAAATGAGTAGGAATGTTTTTACAGTACTGTTATGTGCTAACCTTCCCCAACTTATCATCTTCTAGTGTCTTGAGCTTATTTCTGGGAATTCTAACTGCAACACATTTGGAGGATGTTAGTTTTGGGATGGCTGTTTTTTTGCAAAATTAGCTATGGTGCAGAATACTGCACCAGTTCGTCAGAGACCTGGGCCATAATTTACTTGTGTTCCATGTTTCCAGGTATGAATGCTGCTGTTCGAGCTGTAACTCGCATGGGAATATATGTTGGAGCTAAAGTGTTCCTGATCTATGAGGTTCACATTTTTATTCATCATCAAAATGTTTTCTTCCTCTATGTTGTGCATGCGTTTATAGAAATAGTCCTTTTAGATTGCTGCAGGCTTCTGGGAGACTGTAAGGGTGTGAATATTTTTACAATGCTGCAGAAGTTGAACAATTATAACAGACCTATAGTATAATCTTAGGAAGCTTAGGAAAATTTTAAGAGAGTTAAGAAAAGTTTGAGGAACATCATTGTCAAGTTAAATAGGGAAGAATGTTTTCAGCCTTTTGATAACAGCTAACTGTAAATGCAGAATTAATTCTGCTTTTAGTGTAAATTATCGAGGCAGTTTTGGCAGAAGTGGGACTCAAACTAAGTTCAGCTAAATGGGCAAGGAACCTACGGCCCTCCAAACGCTGCTGGATTTCAATTTAAATTCCCATCAGATCCAAACAGCATGTCCACTGGGGGACAGATTCCCTGTTTCTGATAAGAGGCTACTTGTTTGCTGAGCTGTTTGTATTTCCAGACTATTTTTTTCCATGACTGTTTTTACAGTTCAGCTAGCCTCGCAAGAAATTCAGTTGTAGTATTGTGAAAACATTTGCTTCCAACAGTTAAGGTGCTGTATTGCTACATTGGGCCAACTTTGCTATATTGTATTGGATATTTTTCTTGATAATATGTGTTATTATATTCTTTTATAATGTTTTTAATTTAAAACTTTTCCCCATTTGTCAGTCTTTTGCATGATTGTGATTTTATGAAGAACAGTTAGATGGAATGCATGTGGAGCAAGTGGGTGATGTGTCCTGCTTTACATTTTGCTTCTTGTAGCCATCTGCAGTAAATTTGAACAAGAGGTTAAGACCAGGGACAGTGGGGTATACTTTAAGATAATTCCCTATGCTGCAAATTCACTTTAATAAAGTTGTAAATTTTCTTGGTGGTACGGTAGTGGTGTTTTTGCATCACATTCTTTTTTCTTCTCAGGGTTACGAGGGACTAGTGGAAGGAGGAGAAAATATCCAGCAAGCAAACTGGCTTAGTGTATCCAATATCATTCAGTTGGTAAGGCTAATCTTTCCTGACTTCTTACTCTGTAACTAGACAGGTCTCATGTTCATTTCTGTTGGCTACATAAGCCTTCCATGGTGCAGAACTTTGACTTAACTCTCTGAGTAATTTGGATTAAATGTAAGTTTCTGAATTTGGGTGATGGTTGATTCCCATTTTCAGGAAGAACTGAAATTAGATACTTTACTAGAACACAGTCAGTGGACTTCCGATCTGCTGTGCCAGTACTCAGTGCTTATCAGTCAGATCACTATGAGCTGCCTCAACTCTGATGCCTTCCTTTGCCTTCTATTAATAGCAGTGATACCTTCAAATTTTACTGAATAAGACATGAGTCACTTTTCTTCTTAAAGTTTCCATGTTATTGGGAAGAAATAAGAATCTATTCAAGGAAGAGTCTACAGTACTTTACATAAATTCAGTACAGGATAAACAGATATGGCTCAGCCAATTAAATCGCGGAGTAGTAAAACCTTATATGCTGCTAAGCATTGGAATATTGTGACTCTTGTGCTTTGGGATGGCAAGAGATAACTACCTTATATTAGCTAGCAATGCCCATAATTGTGAACCAGGAATCATTGCTTGATTAATATGGTGTGACTAAGTAGGCTACTGGTGCACACAGTCCTTTCATTCATCCATTCACATGATCAGGTAAACAAAGAAGAACCCAGCTTTGTGTTGAACGTGAACTAGGGTATTAATGGATTATTCAACCCAAAAAGACAGAAATTATAAGCCAACAACAAACACTGGCTTAAAGCTGGTTTACAATCCTGATTTGTATAGACAACCTCCCTTCCCAAGATCTATGATTCTGATGTAATGGAAAACTATCTCATTTTTCATCTATTTATTCTTTCAGACAAAAGACTAAGGTGCAAAGGGACTGCAGACATTGATATGCCACCTGTTCTTATTATGCCTTACTAAGCTAGGATCCTTAATTTACTGCTATACGTGACCATGGTTGTTGAATAAAATCATTCTAGACTAGTAATGTCTGTCCAAGGTAATAGAAGTTCTTCAAGAACTCATCCGAGTTCTTATCCAGCTTTGCTATCTGGGAAGATCCTGGTAATGAACTGAGTCCAACAGGGCTCCTTCCTGAATGAAATTCTTCATGTAAACTTTGCTGCAGCTTATGTAGGAAAGATTATTTTCCTAGGGAGATTAGCAGTGTCTTCCATTGGGATGGAAGGAAGAAATCCAGTCAGATACATTTCCTAATTGGTTGGTTTCCAGTCTTTCCTGCCTTATATATCTCACCAATCCAGATCTCCTGAGCAGATGTGATACACAACTCCTCCTCATCCAGCTTTCAGAGCAACCTGTGTGATTCTTCTGACTCTCTTGCATGTTTATTTGTTTATTTTCCTCTTTATGATTTCCCTTTTGTCCCACTTTTGAGAAAGGTTGGGCTTGTTGCATAGCAAGAGCAATTATATTAGGTAGAGAGGATAATAATATTCTTGATCTATCCCTTCAAACAACCCTAAATCATAATAAATGATTTCCCATGTACTGTAAATTGTTCCATGATGCAATTCCTCAATTTTGTGAGCTGCTGCTACGTTGGCTTTTCACTTTTTTTTCAGATTCAGCAAGGAAGTTTTATAACAGGTCTTACAGGGTTTTTTTATTAGACCCCCCCGCCCAGCCACACACTTAACATAGGTGTTTAAATAGTACTGGTTAATGACCCATGTCCCCATCCTCACCCTGGTAGCCAAATCAGTTTCTTTGTCCTAGTTCAACTTTCCCAAATCCATCTAGCACCCTCCAGATATGTTGGGACAGCAGCTTCCAGTGAGACTGGCATTTAGCCAGGATCCCTGGGAATTCTTGGAATTGCAGTCTCAATACTTCTAAAGAAGGTCAATTTAGAAATTGTTGTCCTGATAACATAGTCCTAAATTTTTGTCCCATTGTTGAAAAATGGAAAGGCTTGCCTTTGGTGAACATTGTGGGATTGCTCTTTTTATTAAAAACTATTAACTACAACTATAGGAAGTAAGGGTTGTATTATGCTGGAATTGCTTCTTAGATGGATCTGACTGTCAGAATGTCTCTGAAGTAGACCCACTCAGCTCACTTACAAAAGTGTTGTTTTTTCCCTTCTTCTTAGAGCCTTTCCCAGTTTGACTGGTGTGTTTCCTTTCTGTCAGGTAACATTCTGGTATTGCATGTCTCTATAGGATGGTTCCTTCTTTGTCTGCTGTTGATGCAGCTTCTGCTAGTAATAAATACAGGCTTGAGCAAGGCTGGCATGTCTATGGCGTGTTTTATTTTACGTGCCATATAGATTATCCCAAAATGTTCTCTAAAAGAGGACATGTAACAGTTGTGCCAGTTTCCTGGATTGCTTTGCACCCCTTTATCTGGTTTTGACAGCAGTCCAATTTAATTATTTAAAAAACAATAACCTTTCTAGCAGCATGCTCCTCCACTCCTGACCTTCTCAGCATATTTCTCTTCGGATTACCAGTATTGTAACAATTTAAATCCATAATTTTTGTGGTTTTGGCCTATTTGTGTTACAAATACTAGTCCAAAGCTTTAAGTCAATGGATGTAGATTTATTATGCTAACCTGCAAAGCAGTTGTCCTTTTCCTGTGCTGAAGGGGCAGGTGTTCAGAAGATGGTTCTTCTATTACAGTCGTGTTCACAATACCAGGCACAGCAGAACCTGCTAAGAAGTTCTTTGAGCAGAGCAACAAAAATTGGGTTAATTAAGAGGTGTCTCTGATGGGCAGAACAGAAAAGGTCAAATGTTAACGTAACAAACCCTCGGTTCCTAGTTTCATTGTCCAAGACTACCAAGGCTGACATTGCTCAGTGGCAGATATCACCGTAGTAATCCTTAGAACTTCCTCTTATCATTCTGAAAGCCATCTGCTTGAGATCTAACAGAGAAACAAATAACTTCCTCAAGAATTTAGCATATTTTCCAGTCAGCTTTGCAATGTATTGGTGTGTCAAAATAGTATCTTGTGAGTGATTGCATATTTTCACCACTCCTGGCAATTGATGCTTCACAATGTAGAAAATAGATAAATGAGAAAATGTATGTATTCTTCTTATAACTTCTTGGTTTGTGCCTTCTGAAGCAAGAGCATATACTAACCTAGGTCTGTTTAACTCTAGGGCTACAAAGCCTTTTTATTTCTCCCATGTCCCCTTTTAGAAAATGCCTATATCGGTTTTCCATTGGAACTCATATACTTTCAAAGACCATTTTTTCCTATTAATTTCTGGAGTCATCCAATTTCTTATTTATCATAAGGCTTTCCTTTCTGTTTATAGGGTGGCACCATCATTGGCAGTGCCCGCTGCAAAGCTTTCACCACACGAGAGGGCCGCCTCCGGGCTGCCTACAACCTGGTACAGCATGGCATCACCAACTTGTGTGTCATTGGAGGGGATGGCAGCCTGACTGGTGCAAATATCTTCCGCACAGAGTGGGGGGATCTTTTGGAGGAACTGGTCAAAGAAGGTAGGTGCAAACCTGCTCTCACATACTGATATCAGTGCTAGACCGCTACCTGCATTTCATGTTATTGTCTCTAAAAGTGAACTTGGATGTTGAGAGCCAACAGACTGGAGCCAAACTATGCCTCAAAGGATGAAAGGTAGTATCGACATATTTATTTATTCAATTTATATTGCTCCTTTAAAACCAGAAAGCATGAAAGTTTGCATCAACCCCTCTAAAGGTAAAGGTTCCCCCCGCACATTTGTGCAGTCGTGTCCGACTCTAGGGGCCGGTGCTCATCTCCGTTTGTTAGCCGAAGAGCCAGCGTTGTCCGAAGACACTTCCGCGGTCATGTGGCCGGCATGATGCGCGCGGAACGCTGTTACCATCCCACCGAAGTGGTGCCTATTCATCTACTTGCATTTGCATGCTTTCGAATTGCTAGGTTGGCAAGAGCTGGGGCGAGTGCGGGAGCTCACTCCGCACGCAGGGCTAGGGATTCGAACCTCCGAACTTGCGACCTTCTGATCGACAAGCCTGGCGTCTTACCCGCTGAGCCACCACGCCCCCATCAACCCCTCTGCCCCCATACATATGCACATTTCTATCCATGAGGATTGAACACATTCAGTAGCCGCTAAAAACATTTGCTATGAGAAGAAAACTGTAAAACTATTCCAGATAGAATAGAATCTGAATGAAAATTGGTTGGAAGAATTTATAGTAAGCAGAAGAAGGAAAGGTTCAGTAGTTTGAAGAGGATCATTAATAATGTTGCAAGCAAAATCTATTACCTACCTTTCATACGCGTAGCCACATCACATATCAACAACAACAGCAGCTGCATCAACAGAACTCTAGAGTCAAGATCAAGAAGAATTGTTGTTCTTCTCTGTTCTGCCTTGGTCAGAGTGCTCCCAGTCCTGGCCACAATATTTTAAGTGGTGACCAACTGGAGCATCCCCAGAGAAGAACAACCAAGATGGCAAGAGACCTAGAAGGAAAAAGAAATGGTGAATGATGGGACATGTTAAATATGTCCACCAACACAGGCAGGACAAGCCAGGGTATATAAACAGAGAGCAAGTTCCACTCCCTTTTCGCACTGAAGATGTTGCCAAGCCTGGCAATGAAACGTCTGCAAGAAAACAACAAGGCTCAGAGACCACCATGGACTCCACATATTAAATATGCTCAACCTGGAAAAGTCTGTGGGGAGACATTGTATTATCTGGAGGTCTGTCATGAAGAAGATTGGCAGAATTTTTCAGGGTTGTTTTGCAATGGAAAGAAACTCTGGGTTTCAATTATAAGGAATAAGATTCAATTGGACATATGGAAAACATTTCTATGGTAGTAGCTGTTGAACAATAGAACAGACTGTGTCAGGAAGTGGTGGATTCTCCTTCACTGGGGATGTTTAAACAGGCTAGAAGACTATCTATGTTAGCCCTTCAAGGTAGGCCAAGTCAAGAAACATTCTAGGAATGCTACTTTATTGTTGTAGGGTAAAATAAAAGAATCTTGAAAGCTGGTCAAAAAGCCCTTTTTTACCAAACAGCATCAAGGCAGGATTATTTTGAGTTTCTTTCCCATTCTTGCTTCAATCTCTAAACTGTAATCACTTCTTCAAGTCCTTCCTTAATGGATTGTTCCTTCTTGCCCTCCTTAGCAGCTCTTTCAGGCTTTTCCCAAAGTTAACTCTAAATTCCTTTACAATCTGTCAGGAATGCTGTAGTTCTGGATTCCAGCACTGGCCAGGTGATCTCCAAAATCCCTTCCAACCCTATGATTTTATTATTGCTTTTGTAAAAAGTTCCTCACTTTTGAGCTGTTGCATCTTTATTTGCATCCTTTTTATAGTCAATTGCACTCCTCTTTGCACTTTTGTACCATAATACATATCATAGAAATGAAAATAAAAGAAAGAAAATCAGCCTTCAGTTCCAATGAAACACAAGTTAGTGTTAGTGAAATCAGTGCTTTCATTTATTTTAATTAATTAATTAATTAATTAATTAATTAATTGGATTTATCCCCGCCCATCTCTACCATGGTAGACTCTGGCCGGTTTCATGATACATATGACATATCTGTCCTGTTTCTTTTCTAATTATTTTATGCATTTAAAAATAATTCTGCAGCTAAGCTGTTAATCAAGGCAAAGACAGTAGTGTACAATTTATCAGAATACTGTTTAAGATACAATAAAAGAAATCCCTGGTTTTAGAATATATATTTAGAATTAACGATTACCTGATTCTAGTTAAAATAACTCCCTTGTAGTTTGCTGTAGGACAAACTCTGTCTAAATGTGTTTGGAAATAGCTCATTTATCTAAATGTGTTCGGAAATAGTTCATCTGAGACATTCTTAAGACTTACAACCTCTCATTCATTTTCCATCCAGGAAAGATCACTGAGGAAATATCTCAGACGTACCGTCATTTAAATATTGTGGGCCTCGTGGGCTCCATTGACAATGACTTCTGTGGCACTGACATGACCATTGGCACTGACTCTGCCTTGCACCGCATCATGGAGGTGATTGATGCCATCACTACGACTGCCCAGAGGTGAACACAAAATTTTCTATATCTTTTCTTCCCTGTCATTGTCACAAGCATGCACTTGAGCATAAGAGTTGCTTGAGACAATCTGCAGTTAACCTCATGTTCTACAGCAGCAGCCTTTTACCTAGGTGTGACTAGTTTTAATGAAGCTGCTTACCTATTCTCTGTAGTTTGAAGGCTTTATTTTGTTTAAATTTCTCTCTCCCTTTCCCCCTCTCTTCATATTATGAAAGCAACTCGTTAGTGTAAGGCACTCGTATCTTCATCCAAGATAGCACTGGGTGATAACTCCTCTCTAATTTTATTTTGCAGTCACCAGAGAACATTTGTGCTAGAAGTGATGGGCAGGCACTGTGGGTAAGAGCTCTGCTTTATTTGTTGAACTGAGAAAAGAATCAACAATTTCCTAGCTGGGGAGGGCTAATCTAAAAAAAAGCTATGTGCACCTCCATCCATTCAATCTTCAGGACCAGTTCTTTCACTTTGATAGACATCAGAGCTGCCATTCACAAGATGACACTCTTCTCCTTTTCCAGATACCTAGCATTAGTTTCAGCACTGGCTTCTGGGGCTGACTGGCTTTTCATTCCTGAGTCACCCCCTGAGGATGGCTGGGAGGATTTTATGTGTGAACGGCTTGGTGAGGTGAGAACTAGTAATGTCTGATGTTCAACTACATAAACCTAGCTCACACGAGACAGAGCTTGTGGAATTCAGTCGGCCTACAGATACCACCATAAGTGTCCATTGTGCAACCTATTTAACCTGGCTTTAAAAAAAGATGGATGTGATGGAATGTGAGGGCGACCTTGGGGAACAGAGGGAAGAGTTGGTGCCTAGGGAACGATCAGATAAAAGGAAAGGTAGTCTGAGAGAGGGTAAAGAAGAAACTTAGGAAGGACCCACCCTAACTACTCAGGTGGTAAATAGGGAGGGCAGGAGATTTGTACTTTCAGACTTGCAAGATTGTGTTAATGTAGCCTTACAATAAAGTTGAATTAGTTCATCTAGTTGTGTTTCCTGTCTGGTTTACCTGTAAGGGCTGGCAACAATCTTGCTAGTCTGAAAGTACAAATCTCCCACCGTTACCCTCTCTTGGACTCTGTTTTTTTTTTATTTGATTGTTCCCTAGGCAGCATCTCTTCCCTCTGTTCCCCAAGATTGCCCTCACTTTCCATCACTGGATTATTGTTTTTATATAAAAATGGATGCTGTCATATTGGAAAGTATCAGTGTTTAGCATCATTTCCAAAAGTGCCTGTGGACCCCTCCCCCACCCCATGAGACCCAGAAAGATTCTTTAAGAAATAAAAATAAGACATGGTTGTAAAAATTTGGGCACATTTTCAAAAAAAGGCAAAGGTATGCTAAAAAACAGTAGGAAACATCCACCCTAGTTTGCTTTTGAAAAAAAACCCTGATATTTATAGGGATGTGCAAAACTCATAGATTTGAGAATGGAATGTTCTGAAGTACTCTGGAACATTCTATTCCTCTGATATCATGCCATTCCAGGGCTGAGCCAATATTTTCCAGAAGTAATAAGCCTGTTTTGGAGCCAGAGCACCTCTTGAACATGTGGAGGAGTAATTCTGGAAACTGCCAAACTGTCCCTGAAATGGCATGGTCCAGAAAAGGTATGGCATGATCTGAAGGAGGAACAGAACCTTCTAATGTTCTTCAGAATTCCAGATTTCTCCAGAATGTTAGGTGCTTTTAATGCTCCCTTAACTCAGATATGTATTTCCTGAGCCAATATGGCTTACTGTGCACCCTTAGAAAAAAGTGTAAAAAAGCTGCTTTTTTAAGGAGCAGCTGACAGGTAAGGAATTTGCCTGGGTAGAATCTGAGATACGCTCGCTTACTTGCTTGGATTTGAATACTGTGCACCCTGCTACTGCTAACAAAAGCTGGCCAACAGAGAAATAAAATCGTTGAAAGAAGGACAAGAGATTAAATATTTCAGATTTGAGGTTTATGGTATAAGAAATTCAGGACTATTCAACTGTGGTCAGCTTTGTCTCCATTTTTCTCTGTATGTAGGGCAGGGCTTTCCAAAGTGCCGCCGCTGGCGACACACAAGTGGTGGCGGCGGTGGCGGCGGCGCGCGTGCGCGCACGGCGGTGGTGCGGAGGGGCGCACGTGCACGGCGGTGGTGCGGTGGTGCGTGGGGCAGTGCACGCGTGCGCCCACGCTTCCGGGTGGTGTGGCGACACACCACGCTGTCTGTGGCGACACACTTTTGTGTTGCGACACATAGTTTGGAAAGCTCTGATGTAGGGACTACATTTCTGTGTGACTAAAAACCCCGGGGTGTTAATATTAGGATTGTGTAAGTCTCTTGCCTTGGAGTCTCTTCCTTTGGCCCAGTCCATCAATTGTTAGGCTTCTTATATTTTTATCCGGACAGGCCCGAAGCAGAGGATCCCGACTGAATATAATCATAATTGCTGAAGGTGCCATAGATAGGAATGGGAAACCCATCACTTCTAACTATGTGAAGGAGGTAAGAGACAAATTAATAGGTTAGAAACAGACATTGAAAGTAGAACTTAGCAGGGGGGGAAGGTTCTTTTAAATTCTAGAAATATTTGCACAGATTACTGTGTTTCTTGGATTTTTTTCAGCCTTTGGGTCTATCCTGAGAAACTCAAGTTGGGCAGCTTTAATACAGATTCTCTTGTAGAAACTTTTGATCTACTGCAGTCTCTGACTTTATTAGGGGAAGGCCATTGTGTTGGTAGGGGATGCAAGATGTAAAAAGTATCATCGATTCCTCCTCTCTTTTTAATCAGCTGGTTGTGAAACGCCTTGGCTTTGACACTCGCGTGACTGTGCTTGGCCATGTGCAGCGTGGTGGGACCCCTTCTGCATTTGATCGTGTCTTGGTAAGTCTGATCTTTTCACAGTATGACTAAATAATGGCTTCACACTGTGTTTCCCTATTCAGGTCCGCCCAGATTTGCAACCCCCCTCACATCTGTTCACAGCTTCCCAAGGGGTCATGGTTCATGGCTTGAGAACCTCTAGGTCAGGAAGTCTGAGTCCTGAAGTTAACCTTTTGTGTTGTGCCTCCATGGTTTCCTCCTTTTGGAATAATAAAATTCCTACTTTAAAAAGAGCAGTTGAATAGTTTGGTGCTTTCAGATCTTATTTTGCAGCCTGCAGGTTTATTTAGTGCTACAGGATGGGAGGAGTTCTTAGCCGGTTTCTGACATAATTTGGCAGTGCCTTCCTGGGCATCCTTGCCTACTGATCTTATGCCAAGAAAAAGCATTGTCCTGAAGTAAAGACAGTTCTACCCTGACACTACCAAGTACAGATATTCAGGGTAAAGCTCATTTCTCTTCTTCAGTTAGATGTCACATTCCAGGCTAGCTGTCTAGCCATCTCCTCCTCTCTCTCTTTTCTCTCGGAAGGGGTTGTTCCATGGCTGTGAAGCAGTGCGTCAATGAGGGTGAAAATAGTTTAGAGAACAGCTGTTGTGAAACAGGTGCCACCCATTACTGCAGAACTTAAGTGATCAGGAGAGAATTACTGTATGCCGTAGACACTACCTGCTTCATAACATGTGACAGTTGGAAGAATTTGTGTTTGACTGCAGAGGAAACTTTGGTGATTCGTGAGCTATATGCCTGCGCAGAGCTCTTTCAGAATGTTCTGTAATTTACCAAATTTATTAGCAGGATCCCTGCCCTGTGCATTGCATGCACAGTTGGATGCAGCTGCTGCTCAATCTCTGGCTTGCTTTCTGCCACCACAGAAATAGCATGTTCACGCTCAGACCTCATAGTTACTTCTAGTATTTATACTTTGTCACTTTTTTTCTCTCTTATTTAATTTGTGTTTAATTTTATTTTACCTTTCGTTCATTTACCTATGTAGGATGCATATCAGTCCCATTCGTGTACCTTCTGGCCTTGGACATAAGGCTTTTGAAGGCCCCATTCTACAAGTGCCAGCAGTGTGGTAGCAAATTCCTCCCTCAGATGGACACAATCTTTGCCTTTTGGGACTTGGGCAAGGCCAAGCAGTAGGCACTTCTAGGCACAGCCGGGTATTTACAGAACAGCCCAAGTGTAATTGCTCTTCTTGGCAGTGAGACATTTTGGGGTAACAAATTCATTTTGGGACATCAAATTCTGCTAAAAGACCTGTTCTACCCAGTCCCAATTAGGACAAAAAAGAAAAAAGAAAAGGGAAAGGGGATAAAGGGCCTCTAATGACACTATCCCCCCACTCCCATTCAAGCCTCTATAATTGTGGGTATTTAATTCCACCAGTTTCCTTCATTTTCAATTCCAACAGCACCACCACTGCCGGATTCACCAGTTTGGGCCTTCTAGTCTCCTTTGGGTCTTCCTTAGGCTTGAGACTTGATTTCAGAGAGAGAAATTTGTGCAAGTTGTCTGCTGTGATCTTGCTCCCTTCTCCAGTCTCTTGTGACTACTTTCCTTCCCCCAGTTTCCCTAGCTTCTATGTCCTCTCATTAGCCATTGCTCTTTCAGGACTGGGCAATGCACTGCATGTCAACAAGCTTTTGGAAGTCCCAATCAACTTCCTACATGTTGTCCAGTGCAGCCTCCAATATTGTGATGCCAAAAACAATATGTTCCATGCTTCAGCTTCATTTACTTCTTGGCTTTTATCCAAGTACCATGACTATCTGTCCAACTACGGTTGTCTTTCTCAGGAGCAAATCTGTAACAGACAATTTATTAAGGTGTCACTTTCATACCCATCACAACCTCAGGATGCCCTTCAGTGCAGCTTTCATACACAAACTCCAATTCTCCGTGGCTCCCACCCAAAGACCACCACCTTCTCCTCCATTATAAATGGAGCTTCTGTCCTTGCATGCCTCACAACCCCACAATCTAGCAACTGCCCTTGATCTTGGCTCTGTCCCACTCTCTGTTATGCAGGATTCAGTTGGATGTATCGGGGGCGACAACTATGTCTCTGAAGCTTCCTCCATTGCTTTTCCATGTGTTTTGTCACCAGATCATGATCCAGGCTTTTCCACAGTGAACAGATTTTTCTGGTGGTGCAGGCTCTTCACTTCAAAACCTAGAAACCATCACAGACCACTGAGGATGCTTCTAGCCTTGAGACACATAGCATGGCATGTCTAGAGAAGAACCTTTGCTACATATTAGGAAGAAGCCATAAAACAGTTGACTGCCCTTTGTCAACCTGACAGTGCAATTCCTTTTGATGCCCATTGTAATATAATTGTAGCACTTCTTTCTCTCCCCCCACCCATGTTTTAATATATTTTTTTCCTGCATTTCTCAGCCTTGAAGCTGAGTGGTTGTTGATTGTTGACATAACCATCTCTGCACTGAGAAACTCTGGCTCACAGCTTAACTTCCAACACATAGTGAGCTAACTTGCTTACAAAAATGCACTTGTGTCTCCTAGAGCAGCAAAATGGGCATGGAAGCAGTGATGGCATTATTGGAAGCAACACCAGATACTCCAGCCTGTGTGGTGAGTCTCTCTGGGAACCAGTCAGTGCGCCTACCTCTGATGGAATGCGTGCAAGTGGTGAGTATTTCACAGAAGCACAGAAGCCAATTATGTTCAGAATAGAATGGTGTGGCTTTGTTTTTATCTTGGGTGGGGGAGATATATATATAAATGGAGGAGATAGGGAGGTTGGCAATTGACACTGATGGTGCTGATATCCTAATGCTCTCCAAATGTATACAGAACTCAAAAAATTCCTAGCAGTGCTGATTGGAATTCTGGGAAATGGAGTCTCTCTATATTTGAAAGTCTCCAGGTTAGAGAAGGCAGGCTTGGCTACTCAGGACATATATGTGGCAATTCTGTAGATATAGTTGGAATATGCATCTGAGATGCAATGCCCAAAAGCTCAGCTTTCACTTGAGAAAAAGTTACAAAAAGAAAATTGAAAACAATTTGATTGCTTTTACTGGAAACATAATAGGGGCGTGGTGGCTCAGCGGGTAAGACGCCAAGCTTGTCGATCGGAAGATCGCAAGTTTGGAGGTTCGAATCCCTAGCCCCGTGTGATGGAGTGAGCTCCCGCACTAGCCCCAGCTCTTGCCAACCTAGCAATTTGAAAGCATGCAAATGCAAGTAGATTAATAGGTACCACTTTGGTGGGAAGGTAACAGCGTTCCGTACACGTCATGCCAGCCACATGACCACGGAAGAGTCTTCGGACAACGCTGGCTCTTCAGCTAACAAATGGAGATGAGCACCGCCCCCTAGAGTCGGACATGACTGCACCCTTTACCTTTACTTACTGGAAACATAGAAAATGTGGACTGGGAAATAAAGGATTGATATTACAGAAAACTGCTTCTCCCAAACCCTAGCCTGTAGATCAATAATGCAGCATCCACAAGGCAGGGGTGGATGGGGAAAGACAGGCCTTGGAGTATGATCAGACAATAGCACTGAAGGCTAGGACAAGGTTGCTGATTCCTGTCCTGTCTTTATCTCTTTATAAGATCAAATAATTAGTATAAAGAGGTTTTTCGTTTTGTGAATGCCACTAATTTTTGTTTCGGTGTCTGCAAGATCAAATTAATTTAAAGAAATAACAAAAAATGTTTCTTAAAGTATGTATGAAAATATCTTGCAGGCTTACCTTATTTGCATAACTTGTCACAGTCATTCAAATCGTGGTATTTGGGTGTAGTGTTTTAGAGTTTTGAGTACAGAGTCATATCTTATGAATCATTCCTGATTTTGTTCCAGGAAGGAGGGTGCCTCTCTTTTTGGCCCAGCCTAGGCTTCCTTTAAAGTAGGGTTGAGGAATTTGTGACCCTGCATTCCCAACAGCTTATCCCAGCATGTCCAGTAGGGGAGAGTTTGAGAGTTGTAATTCAGCCAAATCTGGAAGATCTAAAGCAGGAATTCTGGGAGTCAAAGTCCACACATCTTAAAGTTGCTAAGGTTGAAAAACACTGTTCTAAAGTCTCCCTATCCCTCATTTAAAAGGAAGTCATTTTTTTCTGTGTTCCTGCCAATCCGCAAACTATTTTTCTCGTTCTTTGTATGTTTTTCTGAAATGGTAATGTATTCTGAGTGGGCTTAACTTGGTGGTTCTTGAATTGGAATGAACGGATAATCAATCTCACTATATACTTGGTATTACCTGATTTCTTTTGTGACTTATGTCTGTAAGAGCCTCCCTCTGATTCTTTATCCTTGTAGACCAAAGATGTCCAGACAGCTATGGATGAGAAAAGGTTTGATGAATCTATCCAGCTCAGAGGCAGGTGAGAACTATCTCTGAATCTGAGAGGAGACTGAATTTCTTTTATCTGCTTGTTGAAGTTCTTCAATGTGAATGAGAAAAGAGAAGGCAAAACTTCTTCAGTATGCTGCAGATCTTAACGTTGTAGAAGCTATCTGGTCTTCTTTGTTCATTAAAGCACTCTAACATCTAATGGTTAAAGTGCTGGACTAGGAACAGAGAAACCCAAACTCTATGTTAGGCACAGAAGCCAGTTGAGTGGCTTTGGACCAGTTACTTTCTCTCAGGGCTAGGAAGAAGGTAACAGCAAATCACTTCCAAAAATGTTACCAAGAAAACAAGTCCATGCAGTCACCAAGAGCCAAGACTGACTCAAAGACGCCCCCCAGTCATATAAATATTCAGCATCTCCCCCGTACTCCCGAAATTATCCACAGCTGGAAGAAATCTCTGAATGTGAGTGGATCTGTCCTGGGCTTCTCATCATTGAATAGCTGGGGCTATGTATTTTTTAACCAAATTGCTTGGGATGATGTTATTATTTCTGTATTCTCTATTCTAGCTGAACCTGACTTGATAATAAATAGTGGTATTTAAATAGTCATATTACCAATTAAATAGTGATATTGCTAAACATACTGAAATATTAGACATCTATAGACCAATATTCTTTATTTATTTATTGTTGTTGTTGTTTTCAGTTAGCTAGAAGAAATTTCACAGTTGTACCAGAAAATTCAGTTTCCTTTCTATTTCAAACCCGTTTTGCTTTGAGTATGGGAGAAATGTGCTCAGTCATTGGATTTCTCAATAGGCATATAATGTTATAGTAGGGATCCCTAAATTTTTAGAACATGTTACGGGCACTTTCACAAAAGTCTATGTGGCCTGGCCACTCAAAAAGCATCCATTTGCCAATCCTAACCCTAACCCTACCGGCTTTCTAGCATCCCAGGATATTGTCTACCATCCCAGCGTATATCTGTGTCCCCCTCCCCCCCTCTGCACCCCCAGACAAACAAAGCACTGGGTTGCAATCCCCTGTCTTTTTAATTTATTTTTAACACAGGGACATTAAACATCCTTGGAAATACAGATTACGCTTGAGCTGCCACTTTGCTTTCCTAGTTTCTATTTTTCAAGATAAAAATCTTGTAAAAAAGAAACAAAATGCAACAACTGAGGCCTAGAGCAGAGGGTACATCAAAGGAAGTGGTTTGTTGGCACATTGGCATTCATGGATGCCACACTGAAACTGGAAAGAAGTTACTCAGATAGTTGCAATATAGAATCCTGTTGCTCAGTGCTGTGGCCATTCTTATCTTTCTCCCCTTGGAGAGGCATACCCAGCCCACGTTCCATAGCCTTCAACATGGTCAGTTCTAACTATTTGGTGGAATCTTTCGCCTCTGGTGGTTTTTTCCCTAAATAGTTTATGTTTCTGAAAATAGTGGGCATTTCCAGAATTTAATGACATAGTTTCTTGTATGAGGATAGAATTATTTTAGCCATTTAGTCAGAGACTAAACATTGGGAATTGAATTATTTGACTTATACTATACTATCGTCACTCTTTCAAGGAAATCTTTGACGTCTAAGAAAAGAACCTCAAGCTGGTGCTATTTCCTGTCTCCAATAAGAAATCTTTAAAGCAATTAAATCAGACTGAAAATTGAGGTGATTGTCAGCCAGACTATTTTAAAACATGATATAGCTCATTAAGGAAATGACACATTGCAAACTGAGTAAAATGAAGTAGTAATTATTTCCATACTCTTAAAATAGTCTTGCTGGCTGGGGAGTCTGAGGAGAAATAATTTGAGCCTTTTTTCTGAGAATATAAATAATGTTTTTGTGTGTTGTTTATTTTGATGCAATAATCAGTCAGGTACATTTGGAGACAATTTAGAACTATGTAGTTTCTTAATGTTTTCACTGTTTCTTCTCTCTTTTTCTTCTTCTATTTTTTCCCCTTTCTTTCCCTTTACATAGTTGTGTATCTATTTTTGGAACAACAACAAATAGTGGTGATATTGATATTAATATAATGTTTAGAGTTTTATAGAGATTTTCAGTTATTTTTTAAGATGATACAGTGAACCTACTGTAGTTCTATAAATTTAATTAATTAAATCATTAATGAAATAATGAATTTTAAATTGTATAATTGTAAACCCTGTTTATTTATTGATGTTTTATTCTTTATACACTATGTCTCTTTCTTCTTTTTTTCTTTTATGTAGCTATTGATTCTGTTCCTTACCATTTTAACTAATAAATTACTAATTTAAAAAGGGGAAAAAAAGATACAACCAAATGGTGACTAGTATGATTGTAAAATTATCTTACAGAAGCTTTGAAAACAACTGGAAGATTTATAAGCTACTTGCACACCAGAAACCAGCTCAGAAAAAGGTAAGGGAAGAAGAGACAGTGAGTTATCTGAGTGCTTGTGTTTGGAGATAAGAGGAATGGTGGTAATGCTCCACAATCATGTATGAATGGTGTATATGTTACTGACACTTAGGTATGCCTAAATGTAGGCAGAAAGGCAACATTTATGTACTGTGTATGGACTTAAAGACCCCTGTCCCCAAAACTGATAGTGACTCAAGCTTTGCATTATTTTTGTTTATTTCAGAAAATGTTCAATTCACATGTCGAAAAAAGATTAAAATAACTGCTCTGTGAATTATAGGCACTGATTGGAACAGCCTTGTAGTACTCTCCTCTAGTTAATATTTAGGCAGAGAACTGACAACTGCAACTATGATGACCTGCCCGCTATCATTTGTTAAAGGTCTTTATAGGAAAAGGGGAGAGGAAGGTATACCTGAGACAGCCTGGCTTGTTCTGAATCCTGCTTCAGTCCTGAAAAGACTTGGAGGGGTGTTGAGAAAGATAACCAGTTTTTATTTAAGACTCCTCCTCACACACCCACTTTCTCCTTAATGTAATCCCTCTTAAAAATGTATCCACAGCTTTAATGTCTTCAAGTTCTGCATGGCTTGCTAACTGTCTTGTCCTTTTCACCAGAGCAATTTCAGCATTGCCATTCTGAATGTAGGAGCCCCAGCAGCAGGCATGAATGCAGCAGTCCGATCAGCTGTTCGGGTTGGGATTTGCCAGGGTCACACAATGTATGTGGTGAATGATGGCTTTGAAGGCTTGAGCAAAGGACAGGTAAGTCTTGTTCTGATTAGATGAAAGGCTGCTCCTTCTCCTGGATCTCTTCTTTCTGTGGCATTAGAACAACTAAGCATTAATATTCCTTGGAACTTTATGAATTCTTTATGCACTGTTTAGAGTTTTAAAATTTCAGATTGAAGGGGATTCAAGAATTGGTACTAATAATTCTCATGCAATAAAATATTGATGTGCCACTGGTTTGTGTGGCAGAAAAACTGGTGGGTTGGTTGATTTATCTGAGGTTGATAGAGCAAATCACAACAGATCTAATGATTTCCTCTTACAGATCAAAGAGCTGGTTTGGCATGATGTTGCAGGCTGGTTGGGCCGTGGAGGATCCATGTTGGGGACCAAACGGTTAGTGCTATCAAAGCCAATAAAAACGTAGAAGAAACTATAGATTGAGCACAAAAAGAATTTGGGGTCAAGTTGAAACTCTCCATAAAGTTAGAGAATATGTGGATGATCTAGTCCGCCCTCGACCTAAAACAAGTTACTGTATATGACCTTTTCCTATCTCCATGAAAGCCATGAATAATCTATTGCTATTTACTTTATTTTTGAACTATTCTTGTAATTAAGAAGCTTATCTATCTGTCTTTCTGCTGTGGAATTTAATTATTTAAGTAGTTTGTTTTTCATATGCTCTCTTGTGGAGAAAAATGCTCAATTACTTGCATAAATCTGTGCTTAATAACTGGGAAGCATCTCAAAACATAGTTTTTCCATATGCATATTCTTACTGTTTTGTTCTTCAGCTGTAATGATCGCTGCCTTGCAATGGCAGTTTTAAGTTTGGTTTTGTCTTGTTTTTCACCTATCTGAAATAGATGGCCTTGGAGTATGTAAAAATATTTTTGGACAATCTTCATATGCTGTGTTATGTAGGGTCCTTTCTTATTCCTGTCTCTCTGTCTGCCTACTGTGTGTGTGTGTGTGTGTGTGTGTGTGTGTGTGTGTGTGTGTGTGTGAACTCTTCCAGAAGTGTTTGTTGAAAGTCTAGAAGTGATGGATGCTCTTACCCAGCCAAGACTTGGATCTGGAACAAAAGCTTCAGGTTTGAACTGTAACCCACCAATTCTGATAGGCACAATATACCAGTCATATTGTCTGCAGAAGGAGTTTACTGTATTTTGCTTGATAAGTGTTAAACACAAACATCTGCTATAGGCTGAGTTTTGGGCTGTTTCACCCATTAAGTATCCCTCACCTGTACCTAACAGGCAATTCTCAGTCTGAACCATGCTACTTCTGATGCCTTATCACAAAGGTGGCCCAAGGATTGCCCTGTGCTCTGCATAATGTGTCAAGGGCTGCACTCCAAAAGTATGCCAGGACAGGACCCCAAAGGGACCTTGTGTGGGGTAGAGTTTTTAAGGGATAAAAGGATGCTTTAAACTTCTGCGAGGTTTAACACACCAATTAATCCCCTTAGCCAACCCCCAAAGCTGGTCAGATATTTGGACCCTGATCACTGTAGGAAATGGGAGGGGCATAAAAGGGGTCCTGGAAAGCTATTTATGGCCCATAGGACAGACTTTCTGCACTCCTGCCTTAGCATCCACTTTATGCTTTTGCTTCATCTATTTGCAGAAATGTATACAGTATTGCTGAATCGACAATGTATATTGCAGAAATGCTGCAACAAGTGTGGATATTATATTTTTCTCCCTTTCTATACAGACTTTGCTTAATTTGTACAATGTCATCTTAAGCAAGAGTAATAAGAAATGTCTGGATAATTTCACTGGATTTATGATCCTGCACAGAGAGATGAGAGTTAGCCACTCTCTTGTATGAACTAGCTGGCTACATTTCTCTTTCATTAAGCTCTTGTTTATTTGAACATTTGAGTGTCTTTCAAACTTTGCAGCTATAGCTGGAGTACGCACAACACTTGTAATCTTAGCTGAAGTAGGAGCAAGTGGGTTTCCTAAACATATTTTCTCTTACAGTATCCACTGTGGGTCATGCAGCCATTCATTCCACAGGAAACAATATACAGGGTACATTGTGACAAAGTGGCTTGCACATGCCATCTTGTGAAAGTCTGCCACTACTCCCTTGGCAGGGAACATGATTTTGTGGCAACGCGGGGGGGCACGCGTGCCCGGCGGTGGCGGCCTCGCTAAAACGCGGAAGTGCTGATGGTGCGCCGCTGCCGCCGCGCACACCCCCATGCCGCCACTTCGCGACACACTAAAGTGTTGCGACACACAGTTTTGAAAGCTATGCACTAAAGCAGTGCTTCCCAAAGTGCACAGTGGCAGTGCAGGGGGGGCGCGCCGGGGCGGGGGTGTGCACAGCAGCAGCGACAGCAGCGGCAGCCTCCGCTAAAACGTGGAAGCACTGATGGCGCGCCACCGCCGCCATGCACGCACCCGCTGCCACTTCTGGGTTCTGTGGCAACACACCAGACTGTGTGTCATGACACACTAAAGTGTCGTGACGCACAGTTTGGAAAGCTGTGCACTAAAGTGTCGCGACACACAGTTTGGAAAGCTATGATCTAGAGACTGCTAATAAACCAGCAGAAGCTCTGTTTGCCTCATAGATTAAACACCTCTTTTTTTTTCTCATGGTGCTGAAACAGTCATACTTCTATCAAACAAGGTTATAAATAAAAGAGACAGCTACTGGGAGAGAGCTTCGTTTAAAACTTGTTTTGTTCTTGTTTTGCCAGAACTCTTCCAAAGACATGCATGGAAAAGATTGCTGAAAATGTTCGGAAATTTAACATCCAAGCCCTGCTGGTCGTTGGAGGCTTTGAGGTATGGAGAAACTGGTTGAGCCATTTCAGTATTAAATGAAGACTATCTCTTTCCCCCTTCCCATCCCACCCCACCCCCTTTTCTGAAAGGCTTTGCTAAACAGTCATGTTTGCAGTGTTAGCACAGTGTATTGATAGAATGCAAGCCTAGAATTAAATGAACATTGAAGAGAAAATTATTCTATACAATCCCTCTTTGGCTACAGCTGTATGGTAGAGTATGTACTGTACTTTTTTGTGCAAAACGCCCAAGCTACACTCACTGGTTTCCAGGTAAGGCTAGAACTCTGTAAGTCAGTATAGACAGTAAATAGATACAGATTGCTGAGTCAGCCACCAATATACCCATTCATATGTACCTCTTCTCATATGCACTTGTACACATACATATCAGTCATACGTTTTCCTCCCTTTCTCTCCCAGCAGATACTGGGCAGGGTTTCTTAGAAGAAAGGGTAAGGAATGGGCCTTCCTTTTACCTTCCAGTGACCTGTTGCAGATTGCTAATGGCAATACCTGCCAACAGATTGATTAATGGCAACAGAAAACAAGCAGTTGATTTCCTGATAACTGGATGATGAGGGTGAAAGACTAGACACTCAGTACACAATATAGGCAGTATTGAGATAAATAATTCTGTGGTCTTGATGATATAAGGCAACTTATGGTTTTATACAGTCTTCATACTAGTCAGCATATCTCTTTTTTTTTTGTATCATGCTTTTTGCTGTCAACAACTGTAATTCTAGCAGAGTATCAAATTTACCTCTGCATAATTTGTTGTTTATTCGTTCAGTCGCTTCCAACTCTTCGTGACTTCATGGACCAGCCCACGCCAGAGCTTCCTGTCAGCCGTCGCCACCCCCAGCTCCCCCATGGTTGAGTCTGTCACCTCCAGAATATCATCCATCCATCTTGCCCTTGGTCGGCCCCTCTTCCTTTTGCCTTCCACTTTCCCTAGCATCAGCTTCTTCTCCAGGATATCCTGTCTTCTCATTATGTGGCCAAAGTACTTCAGTTTTGCCTTTAATATCATTCCCTCAAGTGAGCAGTCTGGCTTTATTTCCTGGAGTATGGACTGGTTTGATCTTCTTGCAGTCCAAGGCACTCTCAGAATTTTCCTCCAACTCCACAGTTCAAAAGCATCTATCTTCCTTCGCTCAGCCTTCCTTATAGTCCAGCTCTCACAGCCATAGGTTACTACAGGGAATACCATTGCTTTAACTATGTGGACCTTTGTTGTCAGTGTGATGTCTCTGCTCTTAACTATTTTATCGAGATTTGCCATTGCTCTCCTCCCAAGAAGTAGATGTCTTCTGATTTCCTGGCTGCAGTCAGCGTCTGCAGTAATCTTTGCGCCTAGAAATACAAAGTCTGTCACTGCCTCCACTTTTTCTCCCTCTATTTGCCAGTCATCAATCAATCTGGTTGCCATAATCTTGGTTTTTTTGAGGTTTAACTGCAACCCAGCTTTTGCACTTTCTTCTTTCACCTTCGTCATAAGGCTCCTCAACTCCTCCTCGCTTTCAGCCATCAAAGTGGTATCATCTGCATATCTGAGATTGTTAATGTTTCTTCCAGCGATTTTAACTCCAGCCTCGGATTCCTCAAGCCCAGCACGTCGCATGATGTGTTCTGTGTACAGGTTGAATAGGTAGGGTGAGAGTATACAACCCTGCCGTACTCCTTTCCCAATCTTAAACCAGTCCGTTGTTCCGTGCTCTGTTCTTACCGTTGCTACTTGGTCGTTATACAGATTTCTCAGGAGGCAGACAAGATGACTTGGTATCCCCATACCACCAAGAACTTGCCACAATTTAGTGAGCTCATATCTAACTGATCTGTGGGTCTTCCCTATTCTCTTTAGTCTGATTCTAAATTTTGCAATAAGAAGTTCGTGATCTGAACTACAGTCAGCTCCAGGTCTTGTTTTTACCGACTGTATAGATGTCCGCCACCTTTGGCTGTAAAGGATGTAGTCAATCTGATTTTGGTGTTGACCATCTGGTGAAGTCCATGTATAAAGTCATCTTTTAGGTTGCTGGAAGAGAGTGTTTGTTATACACAGTGAATTGTCTTGGCAAAATTCTATCGGCCTATGTCCCGCTTCATTTTGTTCTCCCAGACCATGCTTACCTGTAATTCCAGGTGTCGTTTGACTACCCACCTTAGCATTCCAGTCTCCTGTAATGAAAATAACATCTCTTTTTGGTGTATTATCCAGTAGGTGCTGCAGATCCTCATAGAACTGATCTACTTCTGCTTCTTCAGCATCTGTGGTTGGGGTGTATATTTGGATCACTGTGATGTTAAATGGCTTACCCTGAATTCGAATTGAGAGCATTCTATCGTTTTTTGGATTGTATCCAAGCACTGCTTTAGCCACTTTATTATTAATTATGAAGGGTACTCCATTTCTTCTGTGGTCCTCTTGTCCACAGTAGTAGATCTGGTGGTCATCTGATGTGAAGTGGCCCATTCCAGTCCATTTCAGTTCACTGACACCTAAAATGTCTATATTTAATCTTGACATCTCACCAAGAACCACATCCAATTTGCCCTGGCTCATAGATCTTACATTCCAGGTTCCTATGGTGTGTTGATCTTTAGAACATCGGATTCGTCGTTGACCACCAGCACTGTCGGCCGCTAGCCATCCTTTCGGCTTTGAGCTAGCTGTGTCATGAGATCTGGGGCTAGTTGAACTTATCCTCTGTTCCTCCCCAGTAGCATTTTGACCATCTTCCGACCTGGGAGTCCCATCTTCCGATGGTATACCAACATATCTCTGGTTGTACTGATCCATTTAATTTTCATGGCAAGAATACTGGGGTGGGTTGCCATTACCTTCCCCAGGGATCGTATTTAGTCTGACCTCTCTGCCACGACCTTCCCGTCTTGGGTGTTCCTTCACGGTTTAGCTCATGGTTTCATTGAGGTGCTCAAGCTCCAGCACCACGACAAGGTAACGATCTCCTTTGCTGGAGACCTCTGCATAATACACGCCCAGAATTCAAAACAGGTTCATTCAAAGTCAGAGTTGTCTTTCCCTTATACTCCTTGCACTCCAGTGCTTAGATTCACTGCTGTGGCTCATACTTACGATTTCTTCTCTCTTTTGCAGGCATATGAAGGAGTGTTACAGTTGGTGGAGGCCCGTGGGCAGTATGATGAGCTTTGTATCATCATGTGTGTGATACCAGCTACCATCAGTAACAATGTTCCTGGCACTGATTTCAGCCTGGGATCTGATACAGCTGTCAACGCTGCCATGGAGGTAAGCTGGGGATATTGCAACTGTAGATTCCAGGGGATTAGGGCAGATTGGCAGATGAGTTGTGTAAACTTCCTTACATCAATGCATCTCTTTTCCATAAGTTAGGAATCTAGCCAAAAAAAGGAGGAACATGGAGTAATTCTGATAAGATAAAGTGCTCATAAATTTGATCTGCAGATATCCTATCCAGGCTTCATTTGATTATGAGCTTTCAACAGATACTGCATATTTTCAGGCATTTCCTCAAAAGTGTATTAGCTAGTTACACTATTCTCAGGAAGCCCAGTTCTCTGCCGGCCTGCACAATTCAAGGTATAGCTATTTGGGGTATTCCCACTCACAGATGTTTCATCTCCCTATCTTTGGATAATCAACTGTTTACTAATTGTAATAGCTAGCATTTATTAATAATTTCTAGTTGATCTCCAGAAAGAAGGTAAAACAACAATAAACAAAACAGCCAGTGCAAATAACAAGAACTTAAAAAAAAACTTAAAGTAGTAAAAATGTTATAAAATGCCTGATGGGCATGTTTCTACAATTCCTATTTAAAGCCAATTAATTTAAGGGCTATTGTCCTATTTTATGATAGTGAATAATATAGGTTAGTTATTTATTGTGAGAGGAAAGTACTGTACTTCTGTCGTATGTCTGTAATTAATTTCAATCGGTAATCCCAACTGTATTATGAGAAAAGGAAAAAGATTAAACTAATGAAATTCTTTTATTCCAACCACTTTATCACTTAAAAAATGTTGTACAGTAGTGATCAAGAAACTGGATTCTTAATTATGAGTAGCCTAATGGGCGTGGTGGCTCAGCGGGTAAGACGCCAGGCTTGTCGATCGGAAGATCGCAAGTTTGGAGGTTCGAATCCCTAGCCCTGCGTGCGGAGTGAGCTCCCGCACTAGCTCCAGCTCTTGCCAACCTAGCAATTCGAAAGCATGCAAATGCAAGTAGATGAATAGGTACCACTTCGGTGGGATGGTAACAGCGTTCCACGTGCGTCATGTGGCCACATGACCGTGGCCACCAGCCACGTGGCCACCAGCGTCTTCGGACAATGCTGGCTCTTCGGCTAACAAACGGAGATGAGCACCGGCCCCTAGAGTCGGACACGACTGCACAAATGTGCGGGGGGAACCTTTACCTTTAATGGCCATCTGGGAAACTTTTAAGTATTCTTGAATCACAGCCACTGTCTCTTCCAGTGATAGGGGGAGGAAATAGTGGATTCAGGAGGAAAGGAAGTTAAGTGTTTCTTTGTTCTCAATAAGTATTGGCTGGGTGCCTGTGAGAGAACCAGGTACCTTAAGAAGAGAGAACTGAGAGAACTGAAACTAGTAAGATAAGCTGGCAAGAAACATTTCTTTAGTTATGCAACGGATTCTTCAGTGCTGCTCACTCAATTTTTAATAATGTTATATCTGCTCCGATTCTCTGTCTCTATATCTTTTTCTCTGCTCAAACTCTTTGCAGAATACTGAGTGCTAAGCTTTGATCTTCAAAGCTCTGCCTCATGTAATTTACCTGTTCTTTCAAATCCTTGCTCTGTTGCTTTTATTAAAATAACAACCTTTCTTTTCTTGATTATCCTAATGTTGAGTTTACATTCTAGTACCACACACTACAAAACCACTTGGGTCTGATAACTTGGTAAAAAGGAGAAAACTCGAGCTATTCATTTAAAATCTTATTCCTGGTAAAGAGGAGTTTCCTTTTCTGCCTCCAAATTCCAGAGGTATGAGGCATCTCCCCATTCAGGAACAAGTGGAATTAAAACTACCTGCCAGGGTAGGACTCTTTCATCTGTGGAATTAGCCATACCCAGGTACCCTGGAACTCAGTTAGAGGAGGTGTGAGAGTAGGGAGCTCCCAGAAGTTGTCTGACAGTCTGGCGTGCATGTTGATGACAGCCACCCCCGCCCCTCTGAAACACCAGCAGGGTGGAGCCATCCAGATCTTGGGGGAGCCTCATTCCAAAGGGCAGGCATTGCTACAGAGAAGGCACGCTTCCTGGATGCCCGCAGTTGGCATTTATCATTTTGATTGCCATTATATGTGTGTTTTCTGACTTCATTTTGAAATGGAATGACCAAAACAGTATACAAATTTTCAGATGTTTTTGGTCATTGATTTATATAAAAGCACTCTGGTAGTAGTTTATTTATTTATTTTCTATCCCGCCTTTATTATTTTTATAAATAAGGTGGCGAACATACCTAATACTCCTTCCTCCTCCTATTTTCCCCACAACAGCAACCCTGTGAGGTGAGTTGGGCTGAGAGAGAGTGACTGGCCCAAGGTCACCCAGCCGGCTTTCATGCCTAAGGCGGGACTAGAACTCTCAGTCTCCTGGGTTCAAGCCCGTTGCCTTAACCACTATTTTAATAATCTCTATCAAGAAGCATTTTTGCTGCCATTGACTTCAGACTCTGACTTTTCATTAAGTTATACACCATAACCCAAGATTTCTTTACTAATTATTTACCACAGATTTAAAAACAGGTGAAGTCAAGAATTTTTGCCTCAATATATATCAGTCCACAATTATTTTGACTCCCATTTGGTTACTCATTCTGCCCCTTTGAACAGATTATCTTGGAGCACTTTACTACATTAAATGTATTCAACATTCTGAATAATTTGGTTTCTGCAAAATTTTCCAGCATACTTCATACCTAAGGACTTCAAAGGAGATACTTCGTATGATTTTTGCCCATTTTCTAATAGAACTACATGGGGTGACCCTTGAGAATTGGAGGCTTAACTGGTGATGTCAAAATGTTTTTTCCTCCCACATTTGCTGGGGATAGTGATGACAACCAAGGTAATCTATCTCAGTTTCTGTTGAGTTTGGGGCATGCTGTGCTGTGAACCAAGCCAGGATTGCTCCTCTTAGGCAATTGTGAATCTGTGTAGTTGCATGACTCGGCAGCCTATAATCACAGTCACTGTTTAATGCCCTCCAATATCTGGACGTGTAATTTTTTCCCCTTCGCTTCTTGCCATTTTAGAGCTGTGACCGCATCAAACAATCTGCTTCAGGCACCAAACGGCGCGTCTTCATTGTGGAGACTATGGGGGGTTATTGTGGCTACTTGTCAACTGTGACTGGAATTGCAGTGGGAGCAGATGCTGCTTACATCTATGAAGACCCTTTCACCATTCATGACTTAAAGGTGTGCTGGTAAAGAAACTTGATTAGATAAAAATGCATGGAAATGTTTCTGTAGATTTTTTTGTGTAGATTTATTTTATTTTATTTATTTAATGTTTATCCCACCTTTATTATTTTTATAAATAACTCAAGGCAGGGAACGTACCTAATACTCCTTCCTCCTATTTTCCCCACGACAGCAACCCTGTGAGGTGAGTTGGGCTGAGAGAGAGTGACTGGCCCAAGGTCACCCAGCCGACTTTCATGCCTAAGGCGGGGCTAGAACTCTCAGTCTCCTGGTTTGCCATTGGCTCCTTCCTAGTGCTGAGAGAGAGAGTGACTGGCCCAAAGTCACCCAGCCGGCTTTCATGCCTAAGGCGGGACTAGAACTCTGAGTCTCCTGGCTTCTAGCCCGTTGCCTTAACCACTAGACCAAATTGGCTCTCTGGTGTACAACATTATGTGCAAATATAGAATAGCATATGGCAGGCTGGGCTGCTCATGAACCATATATGCCCCTCCCTCCATCCCCATTTTGTGACTCCCACTATGCAATTCCTGAAACTCCACTGTACATGTTTGGCAGTATAGTGTGTATTTTCCCAATATAGGAAAACTGACAATACAGGCAGGTTAAGCCTGTGTAAGATTTAATGTACCTATTTTGCACCTATTTAAACCACTCTCATTGCTAAAAAAAAAAGTAAAAAGGTAAAAAAATTTCAACTCTCCCCCATGTGGTGATCTCTTTGTCTCACTACCATGCCTTCAGTGGATCTTGGAGATTGAAAAGTTGGGGGAAAAATAATTCCAGAGTGCAGCCCCCAACTGCAAAAGTTTACCAACTGTACTGTATGAATTGTATGTATTTAGATAAAGCACCAGTCTCCTATCATGACATGGGTGCCATCTATACAATGTTGATTGCATTCTATGAGAAGAAAAAAATATTTCTTAAATTCTTTCTCTAGTTCATTAATACTCCTCTCTGAACTGACCATCAAAGTTAAACCCCTAGTTGACACATACATGAACTATAATCTAGTGCCAACATAGCAAATGAAAAAGCTTGCACTCACCCCCATTCAAATTTGTGATTAAAAATCATGGAATTAATATTATTTAAGCCCATGAGGCATCTTTTATCCCAGATGACAGTTGTATATGGGTGAAACCATATTGTTTTTGTGATAAATGTGTGATTAGAGATAATAATTGTATAGAAAAACAAGATATGATCCAATGGTCAGTGCTTCTCCCACTTTGATTATTTCATCATTTGTTCTGAATTGGCGCCATGGAAGCCTAGGACTGAAAACACTGGATCTAAATGTATTTATTTAGGAATTCCATAGTTGTCATTATAGATGATGTTCTTAGTGATATATGAGAGGTGACGCTCCTGGATTCTCAGAACAAAGATATAAACAGGATCTGGGTTTCTTAAATTTCTCACTTTAACCTTTCTGGCTGATCTGGACTTGTCAGATAGTTGTTATGCTGATAACTATTCATTCTATCCAATGTGAACAGAGCTTTTATTATTTTTTTAATCTAATCTTGTTCTGTGTAGCTCAGAAATGTCATTTCCTCCTTCTTTTGTCTAAATAACTGCTTTTACTCTTATCAGCAAAAATTGATCCAATACAAACTATTGTATTTTTTATCTTGCCAGGCAAATGTTGAACATTTGACTGACAAAATGAAAACAGACATTCAGAGAGGTCTGGTACTCCGGTAAGTCATAGAAATATTTTAACAAAGGCATGTTCTAATTGTCAAAGAAGATGCATATCCTTATTGCAACATGACACTGAAAGAGTATGAAGTTTGTACCTGTTTTAATGTATTGTAAGTCAGGAGCTATTTGAAGGGACTGAGTTCAGTGTAGCTGAACAGTGATTCAACAGAAAGGAAGTCATTGCAGCCTCTGAAATGTTGAAGAGAAATTAATAATTTTCAAATCTGAGATTTGCTTGATCTGTGGGTTTCTAATGGACTGCAGAGAAAAAGGGAGTTGAAGATTTCTCAAGTGCAAAGCTAATGTAGTTTGGTTAATGCATTGTCAACGTTCAGTGGTTTGTTTTACTATCATTTACCTTATACCGTATGATATACATTGCAGGTAGACCTCGCTTACCGACTGCCTCGTTCAGTGACCGTTCAAAGTTACAACGGTGCTGAAAAAATAACTTTGCGACCAATGCCCGCATTTATGCAGTGTTTGCAGTGTTCCTCAATCACATTATTGCCATTACAGTCAGTACGTGATGTCCTGTGCCTGCCCTGTTTTTTTCCTCCCTCTTCGCAGAGCAGAGAGATTGGAGAGGAAGGGTTGACAAGAGAGTAAGCAGGCATACAATGGGGAATACACATCAAAAGGAATGTGGTGGTGCGGAGCCATGAGCACACTTGGCAAACAGCCATTGTATTCCCCATTGTGTGTCTACTTACTCTCTTATCATCCCTTCCTCTCCAATAAAAGTAAATACAAACATTAATTCCCTTCTTGCTAATTATCCCAGCACCGGAGCATTCCAAAGGGCAGGGGAGTAGGGAAAAAGGAAAGCTGAAGTAAAATCATAAACATAGTGGCAGTCATGTGATTTTCCACTTAGCAACCACTTCACTTAACATCAGAGCTGCTGGTCCCAATTGTGGTTGCTAAACAGGGATTACGTGTAATCACTCCCATCCTGATATCCTGAAAATGTGTCGGAAGATTAAAATTCCCATCATATGCCTGGTAGAGATGATGCTATTTGCAGGCCAGTGTAGCTAAAGAATAAGGGGCGTGGTGGCTCAGCGGGTAAGACACCAGGCTTGTCAATCGGAAGATCACAAGTTTGGAGGTTCGAATCCCTAGTCTTGCGTGCGGAGTGAGCTCCCGCACTAGCCCCAGCTCTTGCCAACCTAGCAATTCGAAAGCATGCAAATGCAAGTAGATGAATAGGTACCACTTCGGTGGGTAGGTAACAGCGTTCCGTGCGCGTCATGCGGCCACATGACCACGGAAGCGTCTTCGGACAATGCTGGCTCTTCGGCTAACAAACGGAGATGAGCACCGGCCCCTAGAGTCGGACACGACTGCACAAATGTGCGGGGGGAACCTTTACCTTTACCTTTTTATAGCTAAAGAACATCAAATTGGAGGAGGCCACTGCCCAGTTCTTCCTCAGTTCCCTGTAGATGCCTGATGGTGTAAAAGTTTAGTAATGATCAATTCTTCATATTTTTTGGTTTGTAAATGGTTCTTTCCAAATGGTTCTTTGCCTTGTCTTCCCTCATATGCACACATATGTGAGCATTAAAAACATTGCAATATATTATATATTACGTGTGTATCCTGAAAGGAAGAATAAAAGTGCAGCATAAAGCAATTAATAAAAAATACAAAGCAAGCAATGAAATAAGAACTTATTTGTCTTCAGAAATGTAAGAATGACTAATTCTGTTTGATGTTCCATGGATTCAGCGCTATTACCAAACTAAACAAAAAGCCCTACATTTTCTTGGGAAGGGGGAAACCTGCACCAGGGGTCTTTATTGTGAATTAAAAAGGCAGAAAGATTCATATGGAGAGAGCCAAATATACGCTAAACTCAACCACAGAGAACTTTCATGTTCAGAAAGCACGTCTTTAATTATTTTCCAGACAATTTTTTTTCTGTGCTGCCTTTTCTGCAAAAGAGTTAGTCATGCTTGCTTACATATATTTTATGTAATAAAATATTACACAATATTTTATTCTTTCTGGGTTTTTTTTTTAGCAATGAGAAGTGCCATGAACATTACACCACTGAGTTCCTGTACAACCTATACTCCTCAGAGGGGAAAGGAATATTTGATTGCAGGATCAATGTTTTAGGCCATCTCCAACAGGTATGTAGAGATGAAGACCACGAGACTGCTTTAGCACTTTGAGGAGGCATTGGCTAGCTGATTTAAACTTGTAGTGGAGGGAATAATGGCAGACACTACATGATAAAGAAGTCTTTATTTATTTATTAAAGCTTACATGCCATTCCAGTGAAAAATGAATCTGAGAGGATTACACTGCTAATTATAAGATGTTTAAAATACAATATAAACCATAATTATCAAACATTTCTCACTCCATCCACCACCATCAAGTGGAACCACCCACTCGAGGAGGAGGAGAACCACTGAAAAATGGTAACCCCCATCCCAGGCCTTCATAGGCAGTCCAGAAGGATACCGTGATTAATGGTACTGAAGGCTGCTGTGAGATTGAGCAGGACCAGGAGAGTCATACTCCCCTCATCCCAGTCCTACCACAATTCTTCAACAATTGGTGTCCATTGTCATCAAGAAAATATATATTTGGTAACAGCTTCCTCAGTTCAGGGCTCTATTATAATTGATAGATATTTTCGTATAATAAATTTTATTAGGTTTCAAGAGAAGAATAAAAACTACAAAAAAACCCAAAAAACTACAAGGAAAGAAAAAAAAACTAAAAAAGTGCAGAAACAAGAAAAAATTTTCAAATTTACAAAAAAATGTGGTTTCCGACTTTTAACAGCAAGGATATACAAAAATTTCCATAATCAATCTCTTACTCTATATTAAACCAAAACACCACATTATTTCTATAAGCTATTCCACTTTAACACATAATAAAAATCACTAAGTACAGTTACTCCTCCCCCTTATATTAAAAAAAGGGGGGCGGAAAGTTCATATAAACCTCCTAAATATCTTTCTCCCCTCCAAAAGATAACACCTATTTAATTATTCCCTTCCTACTACTATTCTATACATTTCTGTCTACTATAATAAGAATCAAATTAAAAAGCACATAAGTTGTCTGCTATTATACTTAATAGTACAACAATTTTAATAATCCCAATCTTAATAAACCCAAAAAACAAAGACAATTCAAAACAGTAATTCCATATCTTTAAAAGAGAATAACATCAATCAAATCTTAAGAAAAAATACAAATTGGTGATTTAGAAATGGAGTGGCCGGTCTTAGTGTCCCTTTAAGGCTACAGTGCGGCTTGGAAAGTGATGAAGTCCCCGCCTCCCAGCTGGCTCTTACCAGTCGAAAGCAAAACGCTGTTTGCGATCATCTGGCTGCAAGCAGCTGTCCGGAGGACAGATGGGGTGATTCCAGGTATTCTCCTTGATCCGGAGAATGTTTCTGGGCTTCAGGAAAACCTGCAACCTGTGTTGGAAATGTAAAAAAAAAGAGGGGTCATTTTACCATATGTGGTGGACATGTGAGATTGCAAAGAAATTTTGGACTCAGACACATTCATTGATGCAAAATATTATACAAACTCGAGTTCCATTTAAACCAGAATTATTTCTATTGGGAATATCAGAAGAACAAATAGGAAAACAATTTACAAGAATTATGCAATACATGATTACAGCAGCAAGACTTGTATATGAACAAAATTGGAAAAATCAGACTACACCTATGATACAAGACTGGATGTTGAAATTGATGGACATGGCAGAAAATGATAAATTGACATGTTTATTAAAAGAAAATTCAAATTATTACTTTCTTAAAGAGTGGAAACCATTAACGGACTATTTGCAAAATGCAGGAGGGGCAAAGCTTATATGGGGATTTGAAGACTAAAATATATATAAACTGATAGACAAGAAATGTTTTTCAATGTTATATATAGACCTAGCATGTAAGATAAACTCTTTAAATTACTATGACCAGGGATAAATCGGAAGTTGACTAATTTCTATGTTTCATCTTTTTCTTTTTTTCTTTACTTTACTACACCTTTTTTCTTCTTTCTTTGATTTGTATTTCTATTTCTTTTTCCGTTTCCAACTTTTATCTATGTATATTTAAAACTCAATAAAATATATTAAAAAAAAAAAAAGGAAAACCTGCATGAGCCCGAAAAAAATTTCCGCGTTGTCACCTCCACCCGCTGAACCAGCGGTCACAGCCGTTCAGTCCATCATTCCCACTGGAAGCCGCTCAATTGATAGATATTTTCTATCTTGCACCTGTGCAGACCGTGCTGCTTTTAACCATTTCCCACTTTTGTAGAACATGCCTGCAAAATGGCTTCTGAGTTGAATGGTCCCAGCCAACTATGCATCAGCTCAGCTTCTCTTACGACAGGATTGGCATGGCTACCCTTTTGGCTCTACTTTCAATTTCCTATCTCTAGGGAGGTGCTCCAACCCCCTTTGACCGCAACTATGGCACCAAACTGGGCGTGAAAGCTGTTCTGTGGATGTCAGAGAAGTTGAAGGAAGTTTACCGTAAGGGTATGTCATAATTATCATCTCTATGATAGAAAGTTGTTGATGCAAGTTGTTGATGCTGCTGCATCCTGTAACAAGAGAAGATGCTCGGAAGACTATTGGCAGAAGGAACTGAAACTACTGTATTAAGTAACAAATTGCATGCTTCCAACTGCCTGCTTCTCAGTGTTTGTTTCTAATTAGAGGAGTAGCAGGGCAATATAGGAGAATGATTGAATGGTTAGTTGTAGGGGATATGTTGCTATTATATTATGAAGCCACTGCTCTGAGGCTGCTCTCTCTCTCAGCCTTCCACTTGCTCAGAGAGACTTTCAGTGGCAGCCTGCCCGCTTTCTTCCAATTAAGGGAAAGGGGAACTTAATCAAATATTGATCTCTACTACTTACCATTTTCTTTGATGAGGTGGTCTTGAACTGCATCCAGATCTCTGCCATATAAGTTGGGTGTAATAGCTAGTATTGTTTTTCATTTTTCAACTCCTTGTTGCTCTATTAGTCCCTTCTGCTACATCAGAGAGTATGCCCTATCCCAACAGTTAGGCACTTTGCAAGCAAATTCCCTGCAGTTATTTCAGTATTTATAGTTCCCTGCTTTGTCCATGCTGCCTGTCTCTGCCCATCACTTCTATATTGTATGGTGCTAATCTCCTTGAAAATTACTTTGTGGAAGGACTTGCTTTCAAACAAGGCTATTGATTAATCATTCTTATCAGAATGATGATCATGAAGCTAGTTTTTCAGCATTTGCCTGAAAATTGGTAAATCATGTAATCATTTTCCTTGAAATTTCTCAGTACAAATGACTTTAGGAAGCCTTCAGTCAATTGTAGTTGTTGCAATATCCAGATAGCCTCATGTAACAATAAGGCATTTGTGCGATGAGATCATTTTCTGGCATTACGAATAAAGACACTCTGTTTCTATAGGCCGTGTATTTGCCAATTCTGCAGAATCTGCTTGTGTCATTGGCCTGCGGAGGAAGACTGTATCCTTCAGTCCTGTGACAGAGCTTAAAAAGGTCACCGATTTTGAGTAAGTGTATTGGCAGTGGAGTATCACCAAAGTTCTTAGGTGATGTAATGCAACATGATATGGTGGAAATTATGGCATACAGAATGATGTCAGACACTCTGTTCATGCATTGGTCAATCATTTGGATTTCCTTTCTGTCTGCTGATGTAGCTGTAGACATTACATTTAATCATCCCTTTTGGAGACCTTCTCTTAAACTTACTACATATATTGAATGCAGAAGTGAGCTGTGGTGCTTCTTGACTATTATAGATCTACTTTTCTCTTGAGAGGTGGGAAGTGTACAGGCCTCCCTGGAAGCTGTGCCCCATGACTGAAATATCCTAAGAATACCTATGAGAGAGACATGGCCTACATATACTCAGAGCTGCTTTGTTGTTACACCACATATGCCAGACTGGCATTCATCCAGTTTGTTTGTTTTTCTGCAGGCACAGGCTTCCTAAGGAGCAGTGGTGGCTGAACCTGCGCCTTATGCTGAAGATGCTGGCCCACTACCAGATCAGTCTGACTGAATATGTGTCTGGGAAGCTGGAGCACGTCACCCGACGCACACTCAGCATCGAGCAGGGATTCTAGCTACGGTCTTCCCTTAGACTTGTCTCTGATCAATTCTCTATAGTTCTCTCTCTCTCTCTCTCTCTCTGGCCTCCTCATGCCTTTTGAGTGCAAAGCTGATGCCACCGTGAGCCTGCAAGAGTGTGGCCAGAGGACAGCTTGCCTGTGGTTGCAGAATTACTCCATGCCCACAGCAGGATCTTACATTCTTCCCTGCCCATTGAGGAGCATGGACAGGGTTCACCTGTCCCTTCTAATGCCTCTTTGCTGCCCCCGTGAAGTAGAGGGTGAGTGCAGGCTAAGGCCAGACAGAATTTGTTCCTATTTCACAGGATTTTTTTTTAAAAAATCCTACACTACTTAGAAGAATTGTGTACTGATTGCCACATGGACGATGTGCTAGTTTTAGATTCTTATTGGCCTGGTGCCATGAAGAATGCAAGTTTTCAGAAAGGGGCTTCCTGTAATTTGGAGAAAATAGTTTCCCAAAATGTCTCCTTGGGAAAATGCTTGGGAAATGCTCTAAAACCACCAAGAATTCCTGTTGCCATCACTATTGACACCCAGCAAAGATCCCACTCGGCAGAAGTATCTTGCTTGCAATGTAGCAGCAAACAGTAGGAGAGATCTCTCTGCCCATCCCTCCCTCGAGATAGTTCATGCCAACCAGGAAAGGGCAGTATGTCTGGGTACTCAGCAGCAGTTCCTGGTATGCCATCACTTTCCTTGGAATCCCCTTCTTCATTCTCTCTGGCTGGTGTGTTTAATCCACTAACCCTGGCTGGTGCTGTGCTGGTGGCACAGCTCTTGACTGTGTTGTGTCTGTACGCTTCTGATGCATTTCTGTGAATTCAGTGCCCTATATTGCCTGTCTGTGGCATTGCTTTCTGTCCTGTAGAGAGATTAAAAATCCACTGAATCAACCTGTGCACGCTAAAATTGTTTGTGTTTTTGGTTGGGGACTGGTCTCTGATCTGCAAGAAGTGATATGCTAACAAGAGTTTTTAAATTCCAGCCCCATGCATTCCAGATTGTCCACTGAGAATATCCTTGCTAAGTAGTGTTGAATAAAAGACAGAAGACAGGACAGTGTTTAATTGTAAGTTTTCATACTAAGAAATCTGAGGCAAGAGACGTTAGAGCTAAAGATGCTGCCCCTGTGCAAAATTCAATTACTTGATTTTTTTTAAATTGGAAATTGTCTGTAGTTGTCCATTATCTTAAGAACTGGTCTTTTCCATTACCTGCAATCTGATCCTTCAGGCTGAAAATGCAAGGGATGCACATGCTCTGGCCTATGCTATTATGAGAATGGCATGTAAGGGATTCTAATACATCACCTCTTGCATTGCAAATCATCCTTAGCCCAGTAAGATAGGTGCTAATTCCCATGACATGCCTGATTGTTAACTGGAACACTTTCTGTTTCATGGAGAATTAAGAAATTATAAAAGATTTAGAATTAAACAGCAGTAGATGGGTGTGTGTGTGTGTGTGTGTGTGTGTGTGTGTGGGTGTGTGTGTGTGTGTGTGAGAGAGAGAGAGAGAGAGAGAGAGAGAGAGAGAGAGAGAGAGAGAGAGAGAGAACACTTAATGCACTATAACGCACATCTTAGGACCTGGATATAAAGAATAGAGCAGCATGAGAAGTTCTATAAAGATTACAGCAAAGTTATTGGGCAAGTTGGTGTTGAAGTAGTTTTCTCACTATGTTGAGAAAAAAATAGGTGGTTGGTTCAGTTGTACATGCTGTAACAAATGAAGACTAAACTCCACTAGAACAACTAGTGGAGTTTATAATGTCAAAAGTTATCAAACTGCACAATTTCTCATATATCTAATAGCACCATAAAAAGCATTCAAAAGGAACCTTGACAAGACAAACACATTGGTGTTAGTGAAGGACCCCTCCTTGAGGCATTGAGGCAGCTGCATTCTGTGGAAGGTTCAGCACAGCTGCTCCAAAGGCTTTCATTGGTTGTCTCCACAAGTGCCATTCCTGCTTTGTTAGGAAAAAGTTGTCTGTGCATTCAGGCATGCATTCATGAAGACAATCTAGGAACTTGTATACCATAATTTTTATTTAATTAGAAAAAGAAATCATTGCACAGTCCAAGAGACTTCTGTGCTAGGCAAATAGCCAGATGATTTAGGGTAGACTTCTTTGCTGGGCTTGTGTAAGAATAAGTAGTTCAGGGAAAGAACGTGCTGCGATAAACACAGCAAAACATCCCATAAATTTACTAGATATCTTTCTACATTAGATCAAGCACGTTAGCAGGTAATGCCCTTAGCTTTACAAGAAAGCAATTTGCAAGATAAAACATCCCGCTGCAGCTTTAGGACACAATGTCAAGTGTACAGACCTCTTCAACCAACAATAGTCTCACGATCTTAAACAACCCAACTTCTCTGCTGTCCACACTGTCAATGTTATCTAAAATTACTGCTATGCTATTTCCCCAACATTGCCTTTTCTCATATTTATCTTCACAACACTTCTACAAAGTATGTCAAGCTACGATTTAGCCCAAAAGATAACTGGACTATGATCACCCACTGGAGTACCTGTCTGAGTAGCAATGTAGACTCTGGTCTTCCCCATCTGATATTTCAATCTAAATATATCACACTGGCACCTATGTAGTGATTATCCTCTAGTGTGTGTGTATCAAGACATCTTTTTGGAAATGACATCTGTCTTTTTAGACGGAAGTCATTCTGTACTCAAAAACTTTTTATTACTGCTGCCCCTGCTCCAGCAGCTGTTCTGACAGACAGGCTGCACATACAAGCTGAGTCACTGCTGAGAATTAATAGGCGTGTATGTGGCATCGCCTTACCCCCACGCCCGTGTGTGTCTCTGTAATCAGCTCGGAGGGAACATAGGCGTATCCTGTTGTCCAAACTCGGTACCAGTTTTGATATATGGAAATTTGAATTTGAAACTAATGTCATGGTTGCTTCAGATCTGGATTTCATTCATTCTTGGATAAAAAGGAATAGGGGGATGGGAGAGGTGTAATAGTAGCATATACTCGTTAACCTTAGAATAACATGCTAATAGTACAAAACTTTAGCATCATCCTGTCAGTAGGTTGAACAAAAATCTAAGTGTGGTTCTGTCATCCATAATCCAATTCAGGAGGCTTGAAAGTTAAGCTCTAACAGTGGAATATACATATGAAGAAAATTAAGGGGGTGGTGGCACCCTTTATCTGTAAATGCCATGTTTTGTTAGGTTAAGAAAGAGAAAGATCAGATTTTTAGGAGCACCTATGCTTTTTAATAGCAATGATCCTCCCCCCTACAGTTCACATGAAGTTCATAGATGAAAAGAAATAATCCAATTTTCTTTAAGATGGTGCTTGAATTCATATATAATCTCTCTCAAATGAAAACTTTTAAATCTTAATTAAGATTCTGAACTTTCCCTCTTCTATAAAAATGAAACATTGAGACTATTCACAAGTAATATTTCTCAGTATTAAAATATGTTCTTAAGTGTCACTTGTAAAAACTTCCATGAGTTGATGGTATTCCAGTACAGGATAGGTTGAAGCTTTTGCTTATTTTTTAATTGTAAGTGAATTTTTCCAGATTACAAAACTTTAGAAGGCGAGCCAATTAGATATCCACGAGCAGGAATAAAAAAAAATAATAAAATTCAACTGTGTCAGGGTAAAAGAATTCTAAGGTAGTACACAAGCATTTATGAATATTAAGATTAATTAAGACAACCACACCAGAGGAGGGGGGGGGAAAACTAACAAGATAGTCAACATTATAAAGACACCATTATCGGCTTCCTTTCTAACTGGTTGATTTCAATCACAAGAAAAATTATGCTTACAAGATCTGGTTCCTTACTCCTACTCAGTTTAAATAAAGTACTGCACATATTTTGATACTTTGTGATATGAGAGACATTTGTGAAGATTAAGCTATTTGCTTTATCAATATGTGGCATATTTCATTTTTTTTCCTTCTTTCAATCTTTTGTGTTTGACTTTATTAGGCTTTTTTCATTGTAGTATAATACCTTTATGAAGATACTTAAGTTTCACCAGCAATGTCTTAAATATAGTAAGACAGCACCTTTGGTGATCACACTTCCTTCACAATTGTGACAGTAGAAAATTCTATAGTAGATAATGCAATGTAACCAATTTTTACAAGATTATATGCTGGATTCTCCCTATAGCCCAGTTCTCAAAAGAAAGCAATTCAACTTTTCTGAGAAATATGCAGTTGGTTGGTATCTGCCCTGTTTTTTCCTCTAAACAATTCCTTGCTATCTATAAGGAACCTATTCAAATATAGCTGGTGCCTTTTTATTTAAAACTTTACTTTACAAATATTATCTTCTCCATGTCCTCTGAATTTCTACTATTCTTCTCATAAGCCATAGTTATTTATCATACTTTGAGCAAAAATCTTGATTCCTATGTAGGCTTGGATAAAGATAATGCTTCCAGAACAAAGTGATGCACAGCTGTAATGGGCAGGGATAAGCGTTCATGTTACGCAAGTATTTATCCTGAAGCCCTAATCAGAGGAAGGAAGCACTGTTTTTAAAACATCTGCTAGAAAGCACGCATACCATTTGGAGTTGTGGAAAAACCAGAGGACGTAACCGCTTTCTGCATACTTAGAATACCAATTAATTGGCCAATTAAGCACCAGATGCGCTCCTGAAAAATCAAGATTTAAGTGTTACTAGAGCATTGTATTTTCCTATACATCACCAAGTCACTTAGCTTACACACAATTTTGTCAGCACTATTAATCAAATAGGTGGAGCTGGACGATACTCCGAAAGCACAGGCTCCATTTTTTCCTCCACCCTAGCTCATAGAAAGAAATGTTTTTAGAGGACTGAAAACTGGGCTTTATGTTATTTTCAGTTGTGTGGTAACATCACCCCATATCAACAGAAGCAAAAAATCCCAAGTTACAAATCGAACTTGCTGCAAATCAAGTTAGTAAGGACCAGATAATCCTATCCATTCAGAGATAAACAGAGATCTGGGTCAGTGTTCTATAAATAATCAGCAAAAAAGCACACCATTTGCAACCACGGCCATTAGTCAAAGGATCTTCATATTATGGAAGGAAAATTCTATCTATTTCACAGCATAGTGAAGCTCCTGCACTAGACGTAGCTTGACAGACTAAGGAGGCTAGAGGACCCACTATCTCAGATAATACTGTAGTAGATTTTGTCCCGTACAGTAGAGTCTAATGCTGCTTTCTCACAGAATCACATTGATGTTATACCCTCCCCTCCAATAACATTTGTTTTTTTAGAAGGCTGCACGGACGGAGGGAAACATTCAGAGCTTTAAGATGGAATTGTAATTCAAAATTTACTGCAAGTGACAATTTTTTCATTAAGTTCAAGTTACTTAGCAGAGGAGGAATGATGATAGCAAAGACTTAGCTTCAAGCTTTTAATTTAAACATTCAATGATTTTCTTTTTTAGTTTTAACTTTTTATGAAATTCTGGCATTGAGGCCAGGATTGTCAAACACTATTTAATGATGGAGGAGGGGGAGGAGACATGAAGCTTAGTCTTGCTCCAGTATTGGGATATTAGGGAAGGCCATCATGCTAACCAAGTCAGATGTATCACAGGCTTAGTCTGACAAAGCCATGAGTAAAACAATTCTAGGCATGATTATTCTAGGTGGAAGGTACTAGCAGAAGGTGAAGCACATCCTCCTCCAAATGACAAGTACTTTCTGTAGCTCTATACATGCTTATTTGCCATTTGCTGCCAGCCTTTGTGGAAGGTGGGGTACTAGTTGCTTAAATGCAGGCACATAAAGTGTAGATGAAAAATTATTGTAGAACATGGTTCTAGCACATGAAACACAGGATGTGCATGCTTTTTCTGTACACAATCATACATTCTCATGGGAAGCCCAACAGCACACAAAGGATGCTATAGGACTAGTGAAATAAACTCTGCTGATCCACAAGTAGTTCCCTAGGATGTGCTATCGGTCCTCATGGAATTCCTTCTTCTGCAAGGCTTGGAGTTTGTTTCCAACTGTTTGATGGAGGACTTCTAAACCCTCTGAATCCAGCTCTTCTAGGAGTAGCATGATGGCACTGAGGATATTGTTCTGTTAATTCAGGAGACCAAAAACAAAATCAGAGCAGATCATAGAATTAATTTCTCTGCAGAAGCAGCCTAGTCCTCTTATCGTTACTACCTCAATGTTTTCCTCTAATCTGTTCTCACATATTTAAGCAAATTATTCTATGAATAGAACTGAATTAAATAGTAGACAGATTTATCAATGGCACAATGACAGAAACACTAGATCTGAAGTCCACTGGAGTGGGAAGCAATAATAATAATAATAATAATAATAATAATAATAATAATAATAATAATAATAAATCTCCTTGTTTAGAGACAAAGCGCTTCTAATTATCAACTTGAAGAAGTATTACAACATTATCTCCATGAAGTCTGCTTTTGTACTATCTGCCTGGTATGGTGGAAGGAAGAGTTATGCCAGGCAGACATTCAGTCTAATCCAGCACAGCACTGCATTGCACTGTTCTTGTATGTCCCAGGTATTTTTTGGGGGGGATGGGGGAGGACTCAGCCAAAAGAGTTTTCTAAAAACCCATTTAGAAGACATATATTCTTTGCACCTACTATTTTTCAAGCTTTTTGCTGGATTCATTCTGTTCAAAAGAGATATAATTGGCACAATGAAAGCTGTATTCATTGGTAACTTTGCTTTTAATAAGAACATTGACAGATTCATAGGCTACTTTTCAGGGCCATCTGTTCACTGCAGCTTGCATAACTGTGATGATAAAAAGGTAAACATGCCAGACATTATAGATTATTATGAAGCAGTGCCTGGTTTGGCAATCCAGTATAATGTTAAGCTTTCAAAATTAAACAGCACATAATCAACCTGAACCACAGGGCATCACTATAAGTCCAGCATTTCTGGACTACTAAACATATATTTATTATTATTATTATTATTATTATTATTATTATTATTATGGATTAAAGTGAACGAATTAGTAAAAATCACTTACTTTTGAGAGCTGTTGAATTTTGATCTGCTCTGCTCCCTTTTTTCTCAAATTACCAGGAGCAACTAGCTACACATAATTCACAACAAACCTGGAAATCCCAGCCAACCAATAACTTCCTCACAACAGCAAAGAGTTGTTTTTTCCCCCTACCTATATTCATGGAATAAGAAAGGCTCACCCATTTTTTCCGGTTACCACCTACTTCTTGGGATGAAAATTTCTCTCTCGAAACAACAGGCTTCATACCAAGCTGCTCACGGATTTTACTGCACAGGAGGAGGAACATAAGCAAAAGAATGAATTAATGCAGTGTTCTCTAAACATAGCACCCTGCAAAGTACTATATTTGAAGAGGGACCCCTAGGTGCCACACAAAAAATTAAAATGTAATGTTTCTGCCTACTTAAAAATCATGGAATCCCTTCTCATATGCTGATTTATTGATTTACATAAGTGAGAAATCAATTTTGCTCCAGGTAAGACTGAACCACATGTTGCACCAAACATTCTACATAAATTAAGTCCAGAAAATAAATGCTAACAACAAACAACAGAGCTCGCCTCACTTTGTCTCCTCAAGGCTGAAGTTCGTGAGTTCGTTTTCTGTTGTAGGTTCTGTCGTGCTGGACTCAGTGTTAGAGTATTGGCAGCAGCTGTCTACATCTGTTTTAACTGGGGGTGTTGTTATCTCCTCTCCTTCTAATAGTGCATGTGACAGCTCTTCCTCTGTCACCACTATACATATCAAACAAAAGCCAAAGAGGGAGCAGTATTACTTATTTATTTGTACGATGCTTATAACCCACCCCATCCCAGAGGACTCTGAGCAGCTTACAGCAATAACATTTTTAATAAAGTAAAGTGTTCCAAGCAGATTCATCATATTAAAATCCAAGCCCATAGTACATTTGGTATAGTCCTAAATATTATATTGGATATATTTATTAATATAATATGGAAGTCTCCTTTGATTTTACAAGATGTGGCTATATGCCATTCTTCCAACACAGTTAATTCTGTGCATTGATAAGATCACGGGAACTTAATAACTGCTTTTCTCATATTTGAAACTAAGAATATATTAAACTAAGAATATATTTAACAAAAAAATCTTCTCCGTTAATAAGCAGGTCCTTGATCTTATAAAATACTAGAGAAGAGGGAAAGGATCAGGAGCCAGAATGTGTTGCCATTTTTTCTGAACTTTCTGGAGTTTAAATATGCATTTTTGACAGTAGATATTAATTTCTTAACAGAAGGCAGGGATAGCATTGCCTTAACTGTAAGGTAACTGAAGCTAACTGTCACCCAACATATATAATTAACTCTCTTTTGAGCTCCAAATAAGGTGAGCCCCATGGAGCTCATTTGGTCCTCCTCCCAAACTGCCCCGCCCAAAGGAAAGATTGAAAAAATCCAGACTTATCTTCTCTGAGGGCCCCAAATGGAATGCTGGTGAGAGTTGCATATTGCTCATAGGTTGCCCACCAGTGTACTAAAGGGGTATCTACATAACATGTGAAAGCCAATATTGCTGCGCCTTTGTGCACTTCTTCATGGCAAGGAGTTGTTTTCCTATGAAATAATAAATCAATACCCTCTCCCTCATCAGTTCGAAGAAGTGTTAATTCAAAGTACTCTCTCATTCTGCTACACAATTCTTCTTAAGCTTCTCACACACCCCACCAAGGAATTTGCTGCTATACACACTCTTATTGTCAAGCTTGTAGAGACTAGGAAGATTACGCAGCACTGTCATTCTGTAGCGATGGAGGTCAGAGCCACAGCAGGGATTTTCAGACATCCAGAGGATTCTCAGGCAGGGCAGTTTTTTCAAGTGGAACAGCTCATGGAGGTTTGAAATACAGTTCCTCCTGAGATAAAGCTCAGTTAGCTTCTGGCACTGGTTAATAGGTTCCAGACTGGAGATGTTATTTGCACTAGAGAAGAAGTGGAAACCAAAGGCAGCATTAACAACTACCATTCTTTGTGCAACATAAAAATCCTAAGCCAACTGGATGCACAAATGTTTGTAGCCCTTTCTTATGGTTCGGTATAACATCTGAAATCATGAAAAATAAGAGAGGAGAAAGAGAAATAACCAGATCATTACATTTACATTGTCCATTACCTTTTCAAGGTTTTGAAACCAGACTACATCATCAGACTGCCCACTGATATTCAAAATTACTCAGTTCCTAAGAGAGTACAAGCCTTGTCTGCTGTTGCTGCTGAACTTATGAGTAGAGATAGGGCCAGAAACAAAGAATACACCGAATAAAGAGAAAGTAAAAGATGATAAGTCTGGAAGGAGTACAGAGCTATGATAATGTGCAGTTATGAAATGAGGTACAGAGAGATCAAGAGGATCAAAAATAAATCCCTGAAATAATACATACATACATAGTCTGTAGCTTGAAACATGTCAACTGGATTTCTATTTTCTTAATGGAAACGTTTCGCTCCTTATCCAAGGGGCTTCTTCAGTCTGAGCAAAGTTGGTAAGGGAATCCTAAATATGTTCCTAGGTAGCTGTTAGGTTAGGTTAGCTGGTAGGTTGCTCAGACTGAAGAAGCCCCTTGGATAAGGAGCGAAACGTTTCCATTAAGAAAATAGAAATCCAGTTGACATGTTTCAAGCTACAGACAATTCCACCTGGATGACTGAGAACCTTCATAGACATACATACATACATACATACATACAGAGACAGACAGTAGATAGATAGATAGATAGATAGATAGATAGATAGATAGATAGATAGATAGATAGGGTCTTCAAGAATGATTTGAGTAATGGATTGCTAATTTATAGAGTTAATAAAATGAGGAATGAAGATCTGCAATTTCCTTCCTTCTGATCTGGTGTTATTACATAAAAATAACAATAATTTAAAGCATAGAAAAGAGGGTATAGCTGGAGGGGTAGGTTAGGCACATCATGCAGAAATATGAGACTGCACATGCACGATCCAATAATGAAATAATATTGCTACACTGGTTCCCACTGAACAGCCATGTATAGATACTGCTAAGGAGGTTCTAAATTTGCTAAAAACTAGAAGTTAAAAATAAAAATGAAACATAAGAACACAATGATTTGAGAGGCACATTGCCTGAATGCTCAAGAGCCAGTAAGAATTTCCTTTCAGGTTCCATGCTGAAAAAAAGACCACTGATTTTCCTTGGCTTTTCGTTGGGCAGCCACTGCTCTAACACACACCTGAATGTGACCACCTCAACATTGGGAAGCTCACTGCAGATTGATATCTAGATGATTAAAAAGAAGAAACAACAGATAAATATTAGCAAAACTTCTGTCTTCCAGGGAGAAGGAACAAATGTATGTAATTAATTGACTGAGCTAATAAGCCCATTAGAAATTATGTTTTTAAGCATCCGTAACAGAAGCACTGTATTACAACAGACTCTTATGTAGATTGAGGCCAAAATGCACAGAATGCAACTATTTGATCGATTGACAGAACTACAGGAGTCAGCTGAATCAATAGGTTTTTCTATTTTAAAGTTACCTACACTATTACTGGGTGCTGTTTTTCAGAATTTCAGGCTACAGTATTCCCTAGAATAGCAGACATCTTTTTACCTTGATATTCTAGGGCTTGAACTTCCTGCAAACAAAGCAACTCTCTGTCAAAATCAGGCAAGGCAAATCACAATGACACAACACCTCCAAATGATGATTCAATCCTTTGATCTCTTCTCACTGCCAGTTTCAGCATGAGGTACTTGTAGCTAAAGGTGGCTCAAAATTACACTACTGCCAGCTCCTCAGCCCTCTAATATCTACTTTTCCAGTAAGAAAAAAGCAAAGTACCAACTGATGAGTTTTTGCTTCTTCCCTGGATTTAGTATCTTTTAAAAAACTAAAAAAGTAAAGGTTCCCCCCACACATTTGTGCAGTCGTGTCTGACTCTAGGGGCCGGTGCTCATCTCCGTTCGTTAGCTAAGAGCCAGCGTTGTCCAAAGACGCTTCCACGGTCATGTGGCCACATGACATGCGCGGAACACTGTTACCGAAGTGGTACTTATTTAATCTACTTGCATTTGCATGCTTTCGAATTGCTAGGTTGGCAAGAGCTGGGGCGAGTGTGGGAGCTCACTCCATCACGCGGGGCTAGGGATTCAAACTTCCAAACTTGCAATCTTCCGATTGACAAGCCTGGTGTCTTACCCGCTGAGCCACCACGCCCCTTTAATATCTTTATCTTTAGTATCTTTTGGTTTCACTCAAATCAGGGAACAGCCAAGAACCACACACAAACCCCTACTGGGAAGAGACTATGAGAGAACCAATACTGTAATAATTATTTCCATTTCTTACATATTAGAAAATTAGGAATGGTACTTACATCTGAGATATGGCTTCCCCTAAAAAAGAAAAACATATTTAACAGACATATATAAAATAGTATATTAAGTAAAGCAACATTCACCCTAAGAAAAGGAGAGCCCTAAATGAAAGAACAATTGAAGCCATCTACAAATGCCCTTTATGCTTTGTGAGCCTGTGAAAGGCAGCATGGCCTACTCATGACCTGCCATATACATTTTGTCAACATCTCTGCAATATACCTATGCCTGTATGTGCACAGATACTACTCCATGTAATTGGAAAGCCTGTGAAATTCCCAACTCTGTGAAAGCCTTCCTATTTATGTGCGAGTCAAACTACATGTAACCACACTGTAGCTAGGCCCACACATTTGTGCATGATAATGGGAGAAAGCTATTTCCACAGCCCCAATATTTCAAGGGGAAGCCCAAATTTCTGGGAAGGGATTAAACAGAAACAGGATATACAGGCAACAGAGCTATAATCACAGTACAGCAGCCATTCTAGTCCTTATCCCTAGGGATCCTATAGTTTGGAATGAATGAATGAATGAATGAATGAATGAATGAATGAATGAATGAATGAATGAATAGCACAGGTCTCTACTGACTGATTTTACAATATAACATTGAGGTCCAGGAAAAGGAGAGAGAGGCTTTGATTAAGCAAACTAATGGTGAGCAGTAGTGACCACTGGAACCATTGGTAGTATTCATATTATTTATTTTATTTTATTTTATTTTATTTATTTTTCAAATTTGTTACCACCCATCACCCCCTACAGGGGACTCTGGGCGGTATACAAGACACTTTATAAGTGTCTTATAAGTGTCTTACATTATAAGGTGGAAGGCTATAGAAAAACAGTAGCTGCAGTTCCCAGGACTATTGTACACTTTCTTTGTATACAGAAAGATACAGTAATCATCCTGCATTTTAAATTTGGTATAGAAAAGGGGATGCCAAGGTTTTTCAGTAACAAGCCAATACAACACAATTTGGAATGTAAGGTATTCCAGACAGAAGAAAACAAAACAGAGGGGTGGGGGGGATGAGTGTAAGGTATTTCTGGATGATAACTTTAGAACTATATTTTTGGAAGGAGGTGAAGGCACTGCTATTGTTAAGAAAAAAGTGGGAAAGAAGAAAAATACAGAAAGATATAGAAATAAGACATGTATGCCATCTATTACCAAAAAATAAAAGTATGAAAAAAAAAATTAAAAAATGATCAACAAGGAGCCAGAAAATTCTTATAAACAGTCTGCAGGACTCAGGAAGGTAATTAGGAAGGAAGTACTGCTTCAAGTACACACCACTAAAAGCTTTGTGTTTGAGCATCAAATCTGCAAACATGGACCTCGAAAGGAACAGCTGGGCAATGGTCTAGGTACAGAACAACATATATTAATCAGGCTGTATTTGGCTGAGTTCTGAATAGATTTAGGACAGTTCCATGTACAGCATGTTAGACGGGTCCAGATGACTTCAAGATAATGTTGTGACTCTACTTGTTTTGAAAGGGATATATGAGCTCAAAGTAATTTTTTTGGCCACAGCTCCATCTTGGATATTCAGACAAAAGTCAAGTTTTGCCATCCTTTTTATGCTACACACTTGATCAACTGATGCAACGGAAAGGGAGGAGGTGGAGGAATATAGGCTATGTACTGAAATGTATAAAAGAGGATGAAAAAATGAATGACCAGATAATGAAATGTCATTTTTAATACTGCAAAACAGAAAATAAAGATACTGAATTGGGATATAGTAACCATTTCAATTACTAGTAATCACTATTTATATAGTGGCTTTCAACCTTACTGGGACTGAATACATTCTTTCACTTTTCAACAACTCTGGATTTAGAAATCAGAAGACAGTCTATAACGATTGTTACCATCCTGGTGAACTTTCAGGAATTCACTTTTTGCTGGCTAAAGCCTTTATAATAATTCTGCAAGGCACGCTTTTTCCACCACTATACCTCTTGGTAGAAAATCTCAACCTGTTGGTGCTAATTCCGAAGAAAACTGAGCAAATAAAAGCGAGGAGCAGAAGCTCTCCAAACCTTGCTGAACTACAGCGACCAGCACCCCAGCCGCCACGGCCAATAGTGAGGAATGCCGGGAACTGCAGTTAATATAAAAGGCCACCGGTTGCCCTCCTCACCAGCAATTCAGCTTGCGGACCCCTCCGAGGCTCCTAGCCTTCGCTCGAGACAGAACCGCTTTACGGGTCAATTTCATGGTCCCGGCACGACCATCGGGCTCGGGCTCCTCTGGTCTCTTCGCTAAGGCAGGCTTGGGAACTTCCGACGCGTTTCCCAGGACGGCTCCAGGCGCAAGCGCAGGCGCCATCACCTCCATCCCACACCCAGCGGAACTCACAGGCTGGCAACGAGAGGCGGAACTTAACTGTCTACTCCCGCCCCCTCGCCGTCGCCACGCCCCTTAACGACGGCGCACAAGTCCGAGCAACGACTGCAGGGGCGGAGTCAGTTGTGGCGGTCTCCGGGGCGGAACCGGGCCGGCGGGGAAATTTGTTTTCTGTCGCAGTCGTGGCGCTGCTCGGCGCTTCACGGAGCGCTCTTCCACTGCAGTGTTAGGCGTGACAGCTTCCCACCTTACCTGGGAAGAAGATTGCTTGTTTCTCACAATCATTGTACCCCATGTCTATGAAGGTTCTCAGTCATCCAGGTGGAATTGTCTGTAGCTTGAATCATGTCAACTGGATTTCTATTTTCTCAGTGGAAACGTTTCGCTCCTTATCCAAGGAGCTTCTTCAGTCTGAGCAAAGTTGGTAAGGGAATCCTAAATATGTTCCTAGGTAGCTGTGTGACCTTACACCTGGGGCTAGGTCATGGTTATATTGAGATGTAATTTTTAAGTCCTTTTATCATCTAAAGGAGGGTCGTTAAAATCACCATGCTGCTGTTGAGCTTCTGAAATGGTCTTAATCTTCCTAGGCACAGAAGACAACACGGGGAGGAAGATGGGGGAGAGTTTGTGCCTGAGGCCCCCACCTCTATTCAAGGAAGGATTTTCCAAGTTGGCATAAATGGATTCCTTGACCCCTCTCTCAAACCACCTATCTTCTCTGTCTAAAATGTGAACATTAATGTCCTCAAATGAGTGTCCTTTTTCTTTTAGGTGATTTTAACGACCCTCCATTAGATGATAAAAGGACTTAAAAATTACATCTCAATATAACCATGACCTAGCCCCAGGTGTAAGGTCACACAGCTACCTAGGAACATATTTAGGATTCCCTTACCAACTTTGCTCAGACTGAAGAAGCTCCTTGGATAAGGAGCGAAACGTTTCTACTAAGAAAATAGAAATCCAGTTGACATGATTCAAGCTACAGACATTGTACCCCATGTTCGTTAACCATATTTGTCTCCTGTCAGAGAGTGGCTGATCGACGTTTGTGGATAGATCTCACACTTTTTCATTACTTGAATGCTTGCATTTTTTCCGTATTTCTGTTCAGCTTTTTCTCCCTGAATTAAAAATAGCATACCTGGTTTCACCCGTTTGTACTTTATCTTCTTAACACGCCTCTGTCATAGCCTGGGCCAAACAAATAGTTGCAGCCTGCATGCAGCAGTTATTATGGATTGGTAGCATAATTAACAAAAAATGTTAAGCTTTGTGCATCTCTTTTTCCATGTAGGGCCCTAATCTGCATTGGATGATCCTAAGCATTATTTTGCTAGCATGTGAAATTAAGGCTATTGTACGATAGTTTGCACAATCTGTTAAGTCTCCTTCTTTTGGTATTGGAATGTAGATTGACCATGTGGTTGGTCACTGTTTCATTCTCCAGATTTGCTGGCATAGCTTGGTTAGAACCTTGACTGATTTTTCTTCTGTTGCTTGCCATATTTCAGTGGGTATTCCATCAGCTTCTGTAGCTTTCCAACTTGGTAATGACTGGAGTGCTGATTGAACTTCATATTCTAGTACTAGAGGTTCTGGTAAGTAAGGAATATTTTCTAAGGTATCTTGGATGTTGACATCTCTGCTGTATAGTGTTTCAGTATACTCATTCCAACTTCCTTTGATCTCCTTTGAATCAGTTACTATCTGTCCATTGACTTCCTTTTGCATACCAATTTGAGGTTGGAACCTCCTTCTGAGTTCAGAGATCTTTTGAAAGACTTTCCTTGTTCTTCCATGTTTGTTTCCATCTTCAATGTCTTTATAGATGTTGTTGTAATACTTCTTGCCTCTTCTAACAGCTCTCTGAAACTCTTTGTTAAATTCCTTTCTGAGATTTTTGTCTTTCTTGGCTTTGGCTTTGGCTTTGGCTTCTCTTCTCGGCAATTTCCACGGTTCGTTCTGACATCCAGTTTGCTTTCTTCTCTTTCTTCATTTTTGGCAGTCTCTTTTCACATTCATCCTTAACAACTTCTTTAAGTTCATTCCACAGTTCCTCTGGTTCTCTATCAATGAGGTTCAGGACTTCAAAGCAATTCCTGATGTTCTCCCTGAAAATGGTGGGTATATGTGGAAACTCACTGGCTTTCTTCTTCTTTAGCTTAACTTGGAGCTAGCACATGAGCAGTTCGTGATCTGTTCCACAGTCAGCACCTGGCCATGTCTTTGACGCTATGATTGACCTCCACCACCTCCTTTTAGCAATAATATAGTCATTGATTTCTATATACTCTGTCTGATGATGTACATGTATAGAGGCATCACTCCAGCAAAGGAGATCGTTACCTTGTCGTGGTGCTGGAGCTTGAGCACCTCAATGAAACCATGAGCTAAACCGTGAAGGGACACCCAAGACGGGAAGGTCGTGGCAGAGAGGTCAGACTAAATACGATCCCTGGGGAAGGTAATGGCAACCCACCCCAGTATTCTTGCCATGAAAACTAAATGGATCAGTACAACCAAAGATATGTCGGTATACCATCGGAAGATGGGACTCCCAGGTCGGAAGATGGTCAAAATGCTACTGGGGAGGAACAGAGGATACGTTCAACTAGCCCCAGATGTGATGACGCAGCTAGCTCAAAGCCGAAAGGACGGCTAGCGGCCGACGGTGCTGGTGGTGAACGACGAATCCGATGTTCTAAAGATCAACACACCATAGGAACCTGGAATGTAAGATCTATGAACCAGGGCAAATTGGATGTGGTTATTGGTGAGATGTCAAGATTAAATATAGACATTTTAGGTGTCAGTGAACTGAAATGGACTGGGATGGGCCACTTCACATCAGATGACCACCAGATCTACTACTGTGGACAAGAGGACCACAGAAGAAATGGAGTAGCCTTCATAATTAATAATAAAGTGGCTAAAGCAGTGCTTGGATACAATCCAAAAAACGATAGAATGATCTCAATTCGAATTCAGGGTAAGCCATTTAACATCACAGTGATCCAAATATACGCCCCAACCACAGATGCTGAAGAAGCAGAAGTAGATCAGTTCTATGAGGATCTGCAGCACCTACTAGATAATACACCAAAAAGAGATGTTATTTTCATTACAGGAGACTGGAATGCTAAGGTGGGTAGTCAGACGACACCTGGAATTACAGGCAAGCATGGTCTGGGAGAACAAAATGAAGCAGGACATAGGCTGATAGAATTTTGCCAAGACAACTCACTGTGCATAACAAACACTCTCTTCCAACAACCTAAAAGACGACTTTATACATGGACTTCACCAGATGGTCGACACCGAAATCAGATTGACTACATCCTTTGCAGCCAAAGGTGGCGGACCTCTATACAGTCGGTAAAAACAAGACCTGGAGCTGACTGTAGTTCAGATCACGAACTTCTTATTGCAAAATTTAGAATCAGACTAAAGAGAATAGGGAAGACCCACAGATCAGTTAGATATGAGCTCACTAATATTCCTAAGGAATATGCAGTGGAGGTGAAGAATAGATTTAAGGGACTAGATTTAGTAGATAGGGTCCCAGAAGAACTATGGACAGAAGTTCGCAACATTGTTCAGGAGGCGGCAACAAAAAACGTCCCAAAGAAAAAGAAAACCAAGAAGGCAAGATGGCTGTCTGCTGAAACACTGGAAGTAGCCCAAGAAAGAAGGAAAGCAAAAGGCAACAGTGATAGGGGGAGATATGCCCAATTAAATGCAAAATTCCAGAGGTTAGCCAGAAGAGATAAGGAATTATTTTTAAACAAGCAATGTGCGGAAGTGGAAGAAGACAATAGAATAGGAAGGACAAGAGACCTCTTCCAGAAAATTAGAAACATCGGAGGTAAATTCCAGGCAAAAATGGGTATGATCAAAAACAAAGATGGTAAGGACCTAACAGAAGCAGAAGAGATCAAGAAAAGGTGGCAAGAATATACGGAAGATCTGTATAGGAAGGATAATAATATTGGAGATAGCTTTGACGGTGTGGTCAGTGAGTTAGAGCCAGACATCCTGAAGAGTGAGGTTGAATGGGCCTTAAGAAGCATTGCTAATAACAAGGCAGCAGGAGACGACGGTATCCCAGCTGAACTGTTTAAAATCTTGCAAGATGATGCAGTCAAGGTGATGCATGCCATATGCCAGCAAATTTGGAAAACACAAGAATGGCCATCAGATTGGAAAAAATCAACTTATATCCCCATACCAAAAAAGGGAAGCACTAAAGAATGTTCAAACTATCGAACAGTGGCACTTATTTCACATGCCAGTAAGGTAATGCTCAAGATCTTGCAAGGTAGACTCCAGCAATTCATGGAGCGAGAATTGCCAGATGTACAAGCTGGGTTTAGAAAAGGCAGAGGAACTAGAGACCAAATTGCCAATATCCGCTGGATAATGGAGAAAGCCAGGGAATTTCAGAAAAACATCTATTTCTGTTTTATTGACTATTCTAAAGCCTTTGACTGTGTGGATCATAACAAATTGTGGCAAGTTCTTGGTGGCATGGGGATACCAAGTCATCTTGTCTGCCTCCTAAGGAATCTGTATAACGACCAAGTAGCAACGGTAAGAACAGAGCACGGAACAACGGACTGGTTTAAGATTGGGAAAGGAGTACGGCAGGGTTGTATACTCTCACCCTACCTATTCAACCTGTACGCAGAACACATCATGCGACATGCTGGGCTTGAGGAATCCAAGGCTGGAGTTAAAATCGCTGGAAGAAACATTAACAATCTCAGATATGCAGATGATACCACTTTGATGGCTGAAAGCGAGGAGGAGTTGAGGAGCCTTATGACGAAGGTGAAAGAAGAAAGTGCAAAAGCTGGGTTGCAGTTAAACCTCAAAAAAACCAAGATTATGGCAACCAGCTTGATTGATGACTGGCAAATAGAGGGAGAAAAAGTGGAGGCAGTGACAGACTTTGTATTTCTAGGCGCAAAGATTACTGCAGATGCTGACTGCAGCCAGGAAATCAGAAGACGTCTACTTCTTGGGAGGAGAGCAATGGCAAATCTTGATAAAATAGTTAAGAACAGAGACATCACACTGACAACAAAGGTCCGCATAGTTAAAGCAATGGTATTTCCTGTAGTAACCTATGGCTGCGAGAGCTGGACCATAAGGAAGGCTGAGCGAAGGAAGATAGATGCTTTTGAACTGTGGTGTTGGAGGAAAATTCTGAGAGTGCCTTGGACTGCAAGAAGATCAAACCAGTCCATACTCCAGGAAATCAAGCCAGACTGCTCACTTGAGGGAATGATATTAAAGGCAAAACTGAAGTACTTTGGCCACATAATGAGAAGACAGGATACCCTGGAGAAGAAGCTGATGCTAGGAAAAGTGGAAGGCAAAAGGAAGAGGGGCCGACCAAGGGCAAGATGGATGGATGGTATTCTGGAGGCGACGGACTCAACCATTGGGGAGCTGGGGATGGTGACGGCCGACAGAAAGCTCTGGCGTGGGCTGGTCCATGAAGTCACGAAGAGTCGGAAACGACTGAACGAATAAACAACATAGAGGCATCATTCTGGTTGTTTGAAGACAGTGTTAGCTATGAAGAAATCATTGGAGTGGCAGAAATTGATAAGTCGGTCTCCTGCTCCACTTCGGTTTCCTAAGCCATACAATCCAACTACATTTTCCTCTTTCATGTTTCCAGCTTTGGCATTCCAGTCACCAATCACAAGCAGCACATCTTGCTTGCCTGTTCTGTTGATTTCAAATCGAACTTGATCATAGAAGTCATCAACCTCCTCCTTTTCTGCATCTGTGGTTGGAGCATAAACTTGAATGATCGTCATATTAAAGGGTTGTCCACGAAGTCTAATTGATATTATTCGGTCATTGATTGCATTGTAGTCAAGTAGTGTTTCTAACTGCAAAAGCAACACCATTTCTTCTTTGTTTTTCATGTCCTGAGTAGTAAATGGTGTGATCTTCTGACTGAAAGTGTCTGATCCCAGTCCATCTCAATTTGGTGATGCCTAAGGTGTCAATTTGTAGTCGTTTCATTTCATCTTTCACTGTGTTGAGCTTTCCTATGTTCATGTTTCTTACGTTTCATGTTCCTATGTTCCATGTTCCACGTAATTCTATCTTTGTAGCTTCGGATTTTCTTTTCCTGTATGGTAACATCAGCAACTACAGTAAATGTCCTGAAGGCTTTAATCTAGCCACGTCATAAACACCATTAGTACTCCGAAAAAGTAGCATGTTGAGTGCCATCCAAACTGAGGGGCCCATCATCCGGCACTCCATCATCAGTTGTTTTATACTTTCTATCCATGTGGTTTTCTTCATAAAAATACAGAAGTGGTTTACCATTGCCTTCTCCAGCGCAGTATGAATTGATGCCTTTGCCATTGTCACTAAAGTGATCATCTATCTCCAACATCTTCCTATATTGCTGCTGCCCAATGTAGGTGCCTGCTTGCTTTAGCTGGGCAGCTGGGATGACCTTCACGCCTTGGGTGACCCTGCTGAGAGTATATACTCTTGGCATACACTCCCAACGTTCTTTGACAGCGTGACTGACCCAGTAACTTGCCATGGCTGAGAGCAAGCTTGAATCTTGGTTTCTCCACCAAGTCTCACACCTTAACTGTCCCAGTACACCATACTGGTGTGACTATACAAATAAACACATAAATCCCCCTAAATATTCAGGGATTGAGGAGGTTTATTCACTATCCTTGCAATTGACTGCACTGATGCTAATTAAGCTTCAAGGAGAATTACTCAAGTTTTTAAATTAAATAAAAACAAAACAATTGCAGCATTAAAACAATGGCAGCATTAACGTTTTATATTGTTATCTCTAGTTGAGTTTCTTAATGTCGCATAGAGGAAATCTCTGCACATGTCAGTGCCTTTTCCTTCCATCCTCGAGATGGGAGGAAAGTTTGCCCATCTGAGAACTGCTGCCGCCACAGCAATCCTCTTGCTGCAGTTCAGGAACAGGATTAGCAAAGTCAGGATGGGATGGTGGTTAGCTGCTGCTGTCAGGAAAGTGACGAGTAGGGAAGGGGATTCTTTCTCTGTTGCCTGCCTCTCTTCTCTTCTCCCACTGCCTTCCCTGCTCCTTTCTCCTTACTTCCCTTACTTCCACACTTGCTAGGGAACCCTGTGTCAGAGATCGGCAGATCTCTGCCAAAGACGCTAGACGGGATGCACATTCCAGGAGGCTGCAAGTGACACGAAAGAGACGCCGGCTTTGAAGTAGACCGGTGCAATACACATCTCCGTGAGCGGATGTCTGAGCAGCTTGGAAAGGCACGAGTTACACGTGTCACCACCAAAGAATCTTGGGGGGGGGGGGAAGGGAAGATTTAAATGTGCAGGCTTTACAGGTTCCAGCCATTCAAGTCTTTGTTCGTGCTAGCTTCTGTATGCTATAATAAACTCTTCTGCTTCTAAGAACTCATGTGTCTGTGAGTTACTCTAGAGCAGGGAGATTATAGATATTGGATGGAGTGACTTACATAAAGACTTGAATGCACAAAATTTTTTTTTGACCACGCATCCTGAGAACTACTCTGAGAAATCAGCGAGATTCTTGGTGAAAAGTGGCCATGAATCCAGACAAAATTTCAGCTTCAGCTTCATGGAACGGAATGGAGGAAGCAGAGGAAGCAGGAGATTTCGAAGCACTGCAACAAGAGGAAGGAGAATACGAAGACAATGGTGAGGGGGACAGAGCCAGCTTGTTAGATGCCCAGCTGACGGCGAGAGCATTGCAGCAAGCAGGAGAAGACGGATGGGAGGAACAGAAAACACAGAAAAAAGAGGTAACCAAAACTCCCCCATCCCTCAAATCTACAAAGCCTAAGTTGGCAGGATGGTCAGTTGCAGTGGGAGAAGGACTAGAGAAAGTGGGAGAGGGGAAATGCCCGAAGAAAAGGGTCACACCAACCCAGCGCATCGTGCGGTTGGAAGAGCAGATGTCCAATGTGCAGTTAAATATAGGACTGCTGATCAACAAAATGGACTCATTGGGCGCAACCGTTGGGAAATTGATGGACAAATTAGATGAACCCAGAGTGAGGGAACAGAGCCTGGCGCCAATCGAAAGTGAGGGGGAGGAAGAAGAGGAATTTCGCCCCTACAATCGATCACCCATGACCCCATCATACAATAAATACACGACCCCAGGGGGGGTGCATACACCGTTTGGAATAGGTGAATTGAAAACGAAATTTAATGGAGACCCCAAGAATCTAGCATGCTTTTTAACGCATGTACAAGGGTTCATGAGAGAATTTGAATACACCTTCCGAACGGAGGAGAGCAAAATCAAGTACGTCTCCAGTTTTTTGGAAGGTGAGGCAGGGGACTGGCTTGTAACACTTGACGACGGGGGCAAGGGAACTACTGGACTTTCAGGAGTTCATGTACGCCCTTCGGAAACGATTTGAAGATACGCTGACTAAAGTCTCAGCCAGGGCACGACTCCGGAACTTAAGGCAGGGAAACAGAGCAGTAGCTGAATATGCTATGGACTTTAAAAAGCTCTTATCTTACCTGCCGGAATGGCCGGAATCGATAAAGATTGAACACTTCCAGTATGGATTAAAACAGGACCTACTGGAAAAGGCATTAAATAGAGATGACCCTGGAACTTTAGAGGGGTGGATCCAATTAGCTGGGAAAATTGAGAGTAACAGACTACAGCTACAAAGTATCAGAAACTTACAATTCAGGCAGAGGAACGAGGGGACTTTCATTAACCAGCCCCGCTCGAACGTGAAACAGCGGAATTGGGAAGAGGAGAAGGATCGCCGGACAAGAGAGGGACTGTGCTTCCGCTGCGGGAAGGAGGGACACCGAATAAGCGCTTGCCCTCAGGGGAAAACGAGCGTTAAGGAAAAACCTCCGGCGAAAAAGGCAGCTGACAGAAGTACCCTCAAAACAACACACCAAGGGAAAAAGAGCGGCTGCGGCAACCGTGAACCCATGGCAGAATCCGGACCTAGAAGAAGACAGCAACGACTCTGACTTCGAAATCCAGACGGCGGGAAACGAGCCAGGTCTGTTCTGATGAGTGCCACAGGACAGACCTCCACAAAGGGGCGCAAAGGAAGTAGTCGCAACAACCCGACAATGCACCTAAAGGTATAGTTGAGAACTTTGGGTGGGAGGAAAAAGTATGCGGGGGTTGCAATGCTAGACTCGGGTTGCTCTAGAAACTTAATGCACCCGAACGTAGCTGAAAAGATGGGACTGGACCTTTTTAAGCTTAAAATGCCCATCACATTTTGCCAATTGGATGGGTCGGAACTGAAGTGGGGGGCCACTGGAGTTCTACACTGAAGGACTGCAAATGACTTTGGGGACTCATGTAGAGACTTTGCGGTTCCTAGTGGCTCCCATTGCAACACGACCCATTGTGTTAGGACTGAAATGGTTGAGGGCAAGAAACCCCAAGGTGGATTGGGTCTCAGGAGATTTGGACTTTACGGATGGGACTTATGATGAGATGGACAATGATAGCACACCTAGCTGCATTGAGCTGGGGGCAACGGGGATGGAATTTGAGGAGGGGGAGCAGGACCAAGGGGGTGGCACACTCACAAGCACAATTCCGGAGAAATACCTCCCGGTAGCAGAGATATTCGACAAGAAGGAATGTGAGCAAGAACCCCCCCATAGGCAGTCAGACGCAACCATTGACCTCATCCCAGGGGCACCGTTTCCCAAGCCTAAGATGTATGCCATGACGCAAAAAGAACTGCAAGAATTGCGCAAATTCATAGATAAAAATTTGGCACGGGGGTTCATTGAGCCAGCCAACTCCCCCCTTGCAGCCCCGGTATTGTTCAGGAAGAAAAAAGACGGGTCCCTCCGGCTTTGCACTGACTACAGGGGTCTTAATGCAATTTCGGTTACAAGACAGTACCCTCTCCCATTGCTGAAAGACATGTTAGCCCAGCTATCTAAAGGGAAAATTTTCACAAAACTAGATGTTAGGGAAGCTTACTATTGTGTTCGCATAAGGGAGGGGGACGAGTGGAAAACTGCATTCAATTGCCCATTGGGTTCTTTCCAATACAGGGTGCTCCCGTTTGGGATTGCGGGGGGACCGGGAATCTTCATGAGGTTCATAAACGAAGTATTGTATGAATTTCTGTACAAAGGGGTAATTGTATATTTGGATGACATACTGATTTTTTCTGAAAATCTGGAGGAACACATGGAGTTAGTTAAGAGGGTGCTTGAGAAATTACTCAAGGCAAAGCTTTATGTAAAACTTGAGAAATGTGAATTTCACAGGGAACAACTAGACTTCTTGGGGTATCGCATTTCGCATGAGGGCATCGAGATGGACCCTGAGAAAGTCAAAGCGGTCCTGGGCTGGCAGCCCCCCCGAACGCGCAGACAGCTGCAAGCGTTCCTCGGGTTCGTGGGGTTCTATAGGCAGTTCATTCAACATTTTGCGCAGATCGCGTTGCCCTTGACTGACCTATTAAAGACGAAAAGCAAGGGCGCAAAAGCAAAAGCCCCACCACCGAGCACGAAACTCGTGTGGACACAAGAATGCCAGGTAGCGTTTGATAGGCTAAAGGAGATGTTCACGAGGGAGCCCATACTCAAACATCCAGAAGCTGACAAACCATTTGTGATACACACAGACGCATCAATTAGCGCAGTGGGGGCCATACTACTGCAGGCAGATGACACTGGGAAACTAAGACCGTGTGCATACATTTCACGGAAATTTAATCAGATGGAGAAATGATGGCATATTTGGGAGAAAGAGGCATTCATTGTCAAACATGCCCTAAGCATGTGGCGACACCTCCTAGAAGGGACAGCAGAGCCGTTCCAAGTGTGGACTGACCACAAAAACTTGGAAGCTCTCAAATCCCCTAGAAAACTAAATCCTAAACACCTCCGGAGGGCAGAGTTTTTTAGTAGGTTCAACTTCACGTTGAAGTACTTCCCTGGGGGGAAAAACTACTTGGCAGACGCGCTGTCACGCCTACCGCAGCATGAGGGCAAAATGGAGGAGGTCATTGAATCGCTCATCCCCTCCCAACCAGCGGAGGCTCAGAGCCCAGCGACAATAGAAGGGAGGGGGGAAGGCAATATGGCAATCACCCGCAGCAGCGCGCAGCGCGCGGCTGAGAGCGACCAGTGGACAGCCGAACTGCGGGCGGCAACAGCAACAGACACCTGGTGGGGGGAGAACAAACAGACCCTAGTGGAAAAGGATGGAGTGGGGTGGAAGGACAATAAAGCCTATGTCCCTGAGCCCCTACGGCAAAAGGTTTTGAACATGCATCATGATCACAAAACGGCAGGGCATTTCGGCTTCGTAAAAACACTACACTTAATCCGACGCAAATTCTGGTGGCCATCCTTGCGCACAGACGTTAAAGCCTATGTGTGCTCATGCCCAGTGTGCGCAACCACCAAAAGGAAAATGGGGAAACCCACAGGGAAGCTGCAGGAAGTAGCAAACCCCACACAACCATGGAAGCAAATTGCCATGGATTTTATAGTAGATTTACCGATGAGCAAAAAGAACACGGCCATTTGGGTGGTCACAGACTTATTTTCCAAGCAGGCACACTTCATTGCGTGCAAAGGAATACCGAATGCCCAAAAACTAGCTAGACTATTTATCCAACACATCTATAGAGCCCACGGAACGCCAGAACGCATAATCAGCAACTGCGGCAGGACTTTTACTTGCAAGTTTTGGCGGGCATTTTTGAAGTTAATTGGATCGGAACAGGGGCTCAGTAGTGCATTCCATCCATGCACAGATGGTGCGAGTGAACGTCTGAATGCCACACTGGAGCAGTACCTTAGATGCTACATTAATTATCAACAGAACGATTGGGCGGAACTGTTGCCGTTCGCAGAGGTTGCTTACAATAACGCGCTACATCAAAGCACGGGGTTTTTGCCATTCAAAGTCGCTACAGGGCAGGAATTTGTAACTATCCCCGAATTGGCCATGGCACACAACACAGAACTACCACAACCCCTAAAAGCGGATGAATGGATAGAAAAAATAACCAGTAATTGGCCAGTCATGGTGCAAACACTGCAGGAAGCCAAGGCAAGTTACAAAAAACATGCTGATCGCAAGAGGGGGGAAGAATGGGACTTGAGAGTAGGAGACAAGGTATACTTGTCAACGAAAAACCTGAGGGCAACACAACCGTCACGGAAATTGGCACCAAAATTCATAGGTCCATTCCCAATCATTGAGGTCATCAACCCAGTAACGGCAAAATTGCAATTGCCAAAGGCACTAAGAAAGGTGCACCCTGTTTTCCATATCAGCTTGTTGAAACAACACCACAGTTCACAACACTGGCACCCAGAACCAGAGGAAACCCCCCCCCCCCATTACTGGTAGACGGAGAACCACACTTTGAGATTGACAGGATTCTGGACTCCAGATGGCACAAGGGGCAGTTGCAGTACCTAGTGAAGTGGCAGCATCTACCAATTGGAGACAGGGAGTGGGTCAGTGCCAAACACACACGCACTCCCAAACTCGTAAAAACCTTTCATAGGGAGTTCCCGGACAAACCGCATTGAAACAGGCGCTTGAACAATGCAATGTGCTAAAATACTTTTGTGCTCTCTCCCTACAGGAAATGTATGAAAATGTGTAGAAATGTATGAAAATGTGTAAATAATTGGTTGGGTTAACAAAACATGCAGCTAAGGGAGTGGGGGGAGCATCTTGGGCCAGGAGCATGTCAGAGATCGGCAGATCTCTGCCAAAGACGCTAGACGGGATGCACATTCCAGGAGGCTGCAAGTGACACGAAAGAGACACCGGCTTTGAAGTAGACCGGTTTGCACCTAGCTGACGATCGCGAATACACATCTCCGCGAGTGGATGTCTGAGCAGCTTGGAAAGGCACGAGTTACACGTGTCACCACCAAAGAATCTTGTGGGGGGGGGGGAAGGGAAGATTTAAATGTGCAGGCTTTACAGGTTCCAGCCATTCAAGTCTTTGTTCGTGCTAGCTTCTGTATGCTATAATAAACTCTTCTGCTTCTAAGAACTCATGTGTCTGTGAGTTACTCTAGACCAGGGAGATTATAGATATCGGATGGAGTGCCTTACATAAAGACTTGAATGCACAAAATTGGAGTGGAGTGCCTTACACCCTGGCCCCAAGAGGACCCCCATCACTGCCACACCCGGGCCAAGCATGGACCCCTCTGAGGGTTGGCTACAGTTGCTGCTGTCAGGGAGGTCATTTCTCATTCTGGTCCTTACTCTATTTTGTCACTGATTTATCATTGGTTTGTTTAAAAATTACAATATTAAAAATGTGTATGCTGCTTTAGTTATTCAAATAGATGTTTCTTGGCATAATGTTGTAGCATCAACTTCTGGATCCCTCCCCCCCTTTTAAAATGATTAATAAATATTTTTTAAAAAAATAAAGGCCAGGTATAATTATTTTAATTAAATACTATAAATAGTGGGGGTTTTTTTAAATATGTATTATTTTCTTTTCACTTATTTAGAGCAGAGTTATTTATGAAGAGGTAAACAAATGTTAAGATCACAAAATCAAAGAACTTGACAAATACTGTAAGACGCCAGGCTTGTCGATCAGAAGATCGCAAGTTCGGAGGTTCGAGGCCCTAGCCTCACATGAGCTCCCACACTCGCCCCAGCTCTTGCCAACCTAGCAATTTGAAAGCATGCAAATGCAAGTAGATGAATAGGTACCACTTCCGTGGGTAGGTAACAGCATTCCACGTGCGTCATGCCGGCCACATGACCGTGGAAGCATCTTCGGACAGCGCTGACTCTTCGGCTAACAAACGGAGATGAGCACCGGCCCCTAGAGTTGGACACGACTGTGTGACCTTTACCTTTACTGTCAACTCTAGTGAATGCCCTGGGGCCAACTGTGCTGAGAATGCTAAGAAGTTAGTCTTAAGGGAGCAGCCTCTCTCTCTCTGCTTTCTACCCTGAGCCATTCCTTGCTTGTTTTCCAAACTGTTTTGTCCTTTTTAAACCAAAGAAGCCAAACTAAACACAGTTATTCATCCTGTGGAGGATTATTAGTCTATTTTTTTTTGAAAGCAATACCAGTTTAATATTGATTGAAAAAGGAGGAAGCTTTGAGAATGCATTCTAAATATGGAATAAAGTATGCTGTACCAGAACATATTCTGTGCCAATCTGGTCCTGGGCACCTTCTTAAATATTTAGAACATAACTTAATTTTTATGTAATCATTCTGAAAGAAGCTATAGTTGAACGACTTAAAGCAATTTGAATTGAGCCACTTTTTGGTAATGTTCAATTAAAGAACCAAAGATAGTCTGCTTTCTCTGTAAATTAAGGCAAACAGGAGTCATTTGCTATTCAGCCTAGGAAACTCAATTTGACCTATCCATCCCAGGCTTCTGAGAATGACTAGGAACAGCTTCTGCAGTGTGATTTGCTGGCAAAGTGCAGCCCTTGATCGTTGCCTCCTCCTCCTCTTTTTAACTGCAGTCGCTGCAAGCTCCTGTGGGCTCCTGGTATTATTCAGCAATGAGGTGATGAGTTCACAGCATGAAACAGAGGTGTGTCCTTCACATCTGACTGGCAAGGAATGTGTGAGTAGAATTGGGATTGGAAGGATGCTGTTGGAAAGATAAATACAACCGTCTGGGTTGTTTTCTGTTGCATATTCTAAGATAGTGTCCTGAAGCATCAGAAGCTGGGAATTTGTATCCCAGCCAAAGTCTAGTGTAACTCTGAGCCGGGTTGATCTGGCAGTGCAAAATTGCTTAGTAAGTGTTCTTTCTATAGCAAAATATTCTGCATTGCAAGGTCAGAAGAAATCCTGGTCACATTTTAAGCAAATATTGCTGAGTGCGTTGCATATGGAAGTGGATCTGCAAGCACATGCATCGAGTTATTGGCCATGGTTTTGTATGGAATCAGTGGTGCCCTTTATTTTCTCCTTTTAAGCTGTGCATCAAATCCATGGATGTGTACTGCAATCAATATAATGTATTCATAAGTTTGCATAGGCTTGCAGCTTGTGTCTAAATAGAATTTGCAGTCTGATCAAAAGGAGCACACTCGTGACATATCCAGGACAGAGAAAATTCAGATTGGCAAAGTTTTTAGGAAGCCATTCTGCAAAAATTACAGGTTCTTATCATAGGTCTGTGGCTCACTACCAGAACATTTTTCTTTGCACGCAGAAGGCCTCGTTCCTAGCATCTAAATAAATTAAGGAAAAAATCCTGTCTGAAATGCTGGGGAACCACTGGTATCTATGGGCTTGATAGATCAGTTAGTTGACTTGGTTTAAGATACTTTCCTATATTTGTGTACTACCATTGCATTTCAAGCATCCAGTTAACCAGGTATCTGTTTGTTTGTTTGTTTAAGTCATTCATTTTAAGTCATTTTAACTAGTGGTATCTCTTAAACTATTTTGAGTACATAATTTCATTGATTTGAAAGGTGCAAATTAGTTCCTGGACATTACTACTGCTGTGTTTTCTTTTTTGTTTGTTATAATTTCTATATTTTATGTTATGCCCTGGGTGAAACTAACGCTTGATGGAAGGTTTTGTTGAAACTGATGATATAATGATATCATAGAGCGGAATCACCAAACCGAATAGCAAGATTTATGCTTAAACTAATTACTGCAAAATTTCACTGAAGATACTGCTTAAAGAGAACAAAGCATACTAACATCTCCCTAAAACCTGTGGGACATGGAATACAAATACAGTCTCTACTTTGCTTCACTGATTTCAGTAGGATATGGCACACCTAACTTTTTCTGGATTACAGTACAACAGAATCTATGTTCAAAGCACAGCAACGCAGAAATAGTTAAATATATTTATTATCTTCTACCATTTGGCTTCTTTTGACAATATTGTCCCATGGTATGGCATCTTGAAATATGCAATATAAATGATACCAACTGTATGTACTGAAGTCCAGTTTCATGGCTAATGATAACAATTGTCTTAAGTTATTACCTTAACTAGATAGCCCTGGAAAAACTGTAATCTCTCAGCCTATCTGTAAAACTGCAGAAATACTGTATAGAATTCTTGAGTAGCTGGAGTGTATGATTATACATTAGCATAAATATTAGGAGAGCCGAGCAAATGAAAATAAATCAGTGGATAGCATGTAGTTAGGCTGCTACAGGGTGTTGACAAGACAATACAATACATAAAAGAGAAATTGTCATTAGTAGAAGAGCACACGCATGTTTATGGCTGAGCAGGCAGCAACACCTGGTTGACCTTCTCTGAGTACAGAAACTAAGCAGAGTCAAACCTACTTAGTACTTGGATGGGAGAATTCCAGAGAACACCAAAGCAGTAGATTAGACTGGGAATTTAAAAAAAAACACCTCTTGGAATTACACATTGAGAAGCCATGTTACTACTAAGAGAACAGCATAGGCATGCCCATCAAGTTACCAGGAGTTGAGTTCAATATGAAGGAGACTTGCCTTTTACTTTTATATGTTCATACAGTTGTTGTTGTTTATTCGTTCAGTCGCTTCCGACTCTTCGTGACTTCATGGACCAGCCCACGCCAGAGCTTTCTGTCGGCCGTCACCATCCCAAGCTCCCCCAACATCAACTCCGTCACCTCCAGAATATCATCCATCCATCTTGCCCTTGGTCGGCCCCTCTTCCTTTTGCCTTCCACTTTTCCTAGCATCAGCTTCTTCTCCAGGGTATCCTGTCTTCTCATTATGTGGCCAAAGTACTTCAGTTTTGCCTTTAATATCATTCCCTCAAGTGAGCAGTCTGGCTTTATTTCCTGGAGTATGGACTGGTTCGATCTTCTTGCAGTCCAAGGCACTCTCAGAATTTTCCTCCAACTCCACAGTTCAAAAGCATCTATCTTCCTTCGCTCAGCCTTCCTTATAGTCCAGCTCTCACAGCCATAGGTTACTACAGGGAATACCATTGCTTTAACTATGTGGACCTTTGTTGTCAGTGTGATGTCTCTGCTCTTAACTATTTTATCGAGATTTGCCATTGCTCTCCTCCCAAGAAGTAGATGTCTTCTGATTTCCTGGCTGCAGTCAGCGTCTGCAGTAATCTTTGCGCCTAGAAATACAAAGTCTGTCACTGCCTCCACTTTTTCTCCCTCTATTTGCCAGTTATCAATCAAGCTGGTTGCCATAATCTTGGCTTTTTTGAGGTTTAACTGCAACCCAGCTTTTGCACTTTCTTCTTTCACCTCCGTCATAAGGCTCCTCAACTCCTCCTCGCTTTCAGCCATCAAAGTGGTATTGTAGCGGGAAACCTCACCTTCCCAAATGACAGGACGCGAGACCAGCAAGATTAGAGAACACAGGTTTATTGCTAGCAAGGTTCAGAGTAATAACTTGGCAAATTCTGAACACCGGGTCACACCCGGAGTCTATCTTTTATAGGCTTTTGCAATCCAGACAATCAGGATATGACAGGATCAGCAGGTGGTATCTAAAATATCATAACTCAGCTTGTTCAGACAGATTGTTCAGACAGAACAGCAAAACAGGATAACAAAAGGGGAAGTTATCGTACACCATCTGTAGCATTTTGGGGAACTTCCAAGAGTCCAAGGCGTTCTGTTACAAAGGTCAGGATGTGGGTAAGAGCATTTAGCCAAGAGGATATCTGCTTGATTGGATTTGATTAGATATCGAGTGGAATAGAGCAGAACACAGGCCTAGTATGCATTAGAGCAGCTAGTGAAAACTGAATGATTCTGGCCTGCCTGCTTCAGTATCATCTGCATATCTAAGATTGTTAATGTTTCTTCCAGCGATTTTAACTCCAGCCTTGGATTCCTCAAGCCCAGCACGTCGCATGATGTGTTCTGCGTACAGGTTGAATAGGTAGGGTGAGAGTATACAGCCCTGCCGTACTCCTTTCCCAATCTTAAACCAGTCCGTTGTTCTGTGGTCTGTTCTTACCATTGCTACTTGGTCGTTATACAGATCTGCCTCAGGAGGCAGACAAGATGACTTGGTATCCCCATACCACCAAGAACTTGCCACAATTTGTTATGATCCACACAGTCAAAGGCTTTAGAATAGTCAATAAAACAAAAATAGATGTTTTTCTGAAACTCCCTGGCTTTCTCCATTATCCAGTTCATTATCCAGTTCATACAGTACAGTACCTAAAGTAACAAAGTCCCCAGACGATTCAGTTAAAATGATTTCAGTTATCATGGCTGTCAAACACCCTGACAGAAGAACCTATAGGACAGGGATGACAACTGAAGGCCATGTAGTATAATTGTTTAGAGCAGAGCTTTCCAAACTTTTCATGTTGGTGACACACTTTTTAGACATGCATCATTTCGCGACACACTCCCTACACTACAGCAGGGCACAAGGCAGGCACTAGGACCTGCGCGGAATCCTGGCAGGGCAGGTTTGGAGGCAGCAAGGCACAAGGCAGGCACTAGAACCTGCGTGGAAGCCAGGAGGTGGCAGCAGCCGCGACACACCCAGACACTGCATCCGATACACTAACGTGTCCCGACACACAGTTTGGAAAGCTCTGGTTTAGAGGTATATTATAGTCCTATAATTCGGAAGATTCTTCCAAAAGGGTTTGCGCCAGCCTCCTATTTATCATCCATTACAATATTGAAAATTTGTAGGCCTTTTACCTTAGCCAGGCTAGTCGCACTGACCTCATTAGTCCAATTTCGACAGTATAAGATTACTCCAGTGCAGCAGTACCTATGCCCATGTGGGGATGGTTCAATAGAGTCTTGAGGCCAAATGCTCCTCTCTTGTTCCCTTTACAGCAGGGGTGGGGAACCTTTTTTCTGCCAAGGGCCATTTGGATATTTAAAACATCATTCGGGGACTGGGGGGCGGGGTTTGCGGGTGGGAGCCAATCGCGCGGAAGGGGGTGGGAGCGCCTAGAGGGCCAGACCAAATGATTTCGCGGGCCTTATACGGCCTGTGGGCCGGACGTTCCCCACCCCTGCTTTACAGGGACTCCAGGATTATTATCTTTCCCCCCATCCTGAAAACATTTCCAGGCAGAGAGCACAACTTTAACTTGTCAGTCCTCTTATCTGATGAGAACCGAAGTATCTCCTCCCAAGTTGCCCAGTTTTGTGCCTTTATATGTACTATTCATTCTACCTGTAGTTGAAGATTGTGACTAATTTACTTACTGGTACTTTGTTATTTTATTCTATTATTATTGCACTTTTATCCCTGTACTTTTATATTCTATATTTCATTCTTATTTCTTTTTATATATCTTATATCTATACATACTTGTCAATATACAGTATATATTCACTTACTTTTTAGGTTTGTTTTATCATTGTTTTCTGGCCTTATGGCTGTAATAAAAGTTATTTGATCTTTAGAGGTATGTTTGGAGCGGAGACCAGAAGACATTCCATTGAAGCACAAATTGATGTGGGATGGGGTCACAATCTCTCTTCACAGATATATGCATATTAGAATATAAATGTGATTGGATATAGCAGTCAGGGATTTCATTGGATATAACATATCATGTGCCTAGTGAGGTCATTAGGGTGTAACTATGAGGTAATGGGGCAGGACTACAGAGGGAAAGAGGTTTTGAAAGAATTTAAAATACAACATAAAAACATAGTACAGGTAGTCCTCACTTAACGGTAATTGGGACCAGAATTTCTTTTCTTTTTTTTATCCATAAGTTTTATTAAATTTTAAAATACATATTAAGAGGTAATACAAAAGAAAAGAAATAGAAATACAAAGTAAGAAAAAGGAAAAGAAAAAGTGAAGTCAAAAAATAACAAACAAAGAAAATATAGAAAATAGATGTCCTCCAATTTATCCTTGAACTTTAAGTACAACAATTAACTTTAAATGTTAGTCCTTTATACAATACACAGAAACTTTTCTTTGTCATATACCCTTTGATTTCTATAATCCAATCTTCTGTTCTTCATATAGGTTTCGCCTTTCTTGATATCTTCCAACAATCCATCTCTGGTTTCTACTCCTTAGAATAGTAATCAAATGTTCATTGTTGCATCAATTAAATGTTTTCCATTTGCTCTTTCCACTTTTACATCTATATTTATATCTTCAATAAAGTCCAATTAGTATAACAAATAAAGGCCTTATCTACGTCTAATAAAATACAGTATATTCTGTTCATGTTATGACTATATATTCCATTAATACATAATCTAACATATTACATAACATAATACATAATATAGCAAAAATACAAAACCTAACATAACATATAACCTAATACATACAACATATTCTTGTAATAACCTACATTCTAATTCCATCTCATCATCTCATTGTCTTCTCATAAATGTGTCTCCAGAAAGAGTAATATATAATATCAACATATTTATTTATAATCTTGTATCTTACACTTAAAATATAATGTTTTTATGCATCTGTAAGTTTCTCATATCTGTGCTTACTCTGTGTACAATACCAAATCCGCATTTTCATTCACCTTGCATTCCAAATCAATATCAATAAATCTCCTGTTTAGGTTATGCCAATATCACAATATGCAACTTGTTTATTTCTGTAACTCATGTGGGATATCAAAATGTTTATTTTGCCATATCTATCAATTTGCATATTAAAATCTTCCTGTCTCAGCTGCCACAATGTATTTATGCCCAAACATTTAATAGACCACTTCCTGTAAAATATCATAATCTTCTTCTGTACCAATACATTCAAAGTCCTCTTTCCCTGTTTCTCTACTGGTTCGAAAGGTCTTTCCTCTGTTTCTAAATCTGTCCCTTGTATCTTCTGTTCCTGAGCCATCAAAACTATTAATATACGTTCTATGGATTTCTTAATTTGCAAAAAATTTTTGCTGGTTTCTTCCTTAAAATCCTGAAGTGCTGTGAGAAATGCCATGTTCAAATCGTAATCAGCTGCCGTAGCCAAAACAAAAAATGTTCTCAGGGGAGCAGGGAACAGCTGTTCTATTATTTATCCATAATGTCTATTTCTTTAAGTAAGAAAAGCTTTTAAAGTAAGAGATGAAAAAATTCCACAGAGCAGTATTTCAAACAGTTTGTAAAAGGAAAGATGAAGATATATTCCAAATGAAAGATAGTCCTTTCTAAAAAAAAGTAGAAAAAAAAAAAGGTAGAGAGGCACACATTCTCTATACTTTATTCTTTATTCTTCTTTATTCTTCAGGCTGCAAGCTGCTTAACCCAAACAAACAATTTCTCAAAAGTCAGTTAGTTTGTCGAGTAAGAAATACCAACAAAGTCTCTTAAATCCCAATTTCTCTGATACAAAAGAAAGGCAGAAAAATACAAAACTTGTTCACTATGTTGCCAAAATAAAATCTATCAAACTTCCACCAAAATTAATTATAGCAAAGAAAACACAAAATTAGCCAACATTTTGAACGAAGTCCAAAGATAAATTTTAGATAATAAAAAATGTGCTAATCTAAAAAAGAAAACTAATATAAAGTGGTCTAAAAGCTGGCTGTCACTCTTGTGTCTCCCAAGAGACTTACGTTCTCTGCAGAGCTAGGATCCTCCTTCGGCCATTTCATTGCATTCACCCCGTTCTTCTCCGCGGTGGAAACAACAAAGAAAAACAGGAGTGGGCAATTACAATGGCTCTGTGAGCAATCTTCTGGTTCCCCCTTCTCCAGGGGGAAACTTCAGTGGTCTATAGACCCCTGCAAACAAGATAGAAAGTTAGCCAGGTCTCAGAGCTCAGAGCTCTGAGAAACTCTGACTTGTCGAGTTGCCAGCCAGGCTTGGAGTCGGGACCAGAATTTCCATCACTAAGCGATGCAGCTATAAAGCACAACATCATGTGACCACATTGCTTAGCAACAGCAATCCCGGCACTCCCTGTTGCTGTCATTAAGTAAGGACTGTGCAGATTGTTAAGCGAGGACCTCACGTGATCGCAACTTCTGACTTCCTGCCGGTTTCCCCATTGAACCATTGTACCACTCGTTCAGCACTGTCGTAAGTTTGATCGGTCACTGAACGAGTGGCCGTTAACCGAGGACTATCTGTACAGCAATCAAATCCCAAAGCATTGTGTTAGACCTCTAGATTCCCTCCAGAAGTTGCCATTAAACTGTAATTTAAAATGTGAAAGAAGGAGGAAAGTACCTGCAGAATAATCACATTAATTGTATTTAGCTGTTTTTATGTTTTCTCTAGTTTTGTATGCCACCCAGAGTGCACTGGAGTTGGGCGGCCAATAAATTCAAATAAATAAATACATAAATTCATAAATAATAGTGTTTAATTTAATCAAATTTAGCTTTTGGCCCGTTTCTGCCATTTGTTGGAATACTAATCAACTCAAAAGGCAAGGGTGGTTTCAGGTCTGAGAAGGTTGTGCCCTGCTGCTGAAGATCACTGCCAATCAGAGCAAATAATATTGGACTGAATGGCCAAGTTACTTTGGAGCAACATTTCAAAGTTGCATATTTTGGGTGACACAGTTATTTTGATTGGTGTTTGAGATGTTGTTATGCTAAGTCTTCATGATATGCTTTACTTACTTTTCAAACTTGTTTCAAAATCGATTTTGGGATGCAAATATATAACAGTGGGTTTTGTGTAATGACATCACCATTGTGCGCTGTCACAAGCACCTGCTGTCATCTGGCATCATGGTGGCTTGCTGCAGATGCCACTGGAAATAAACCCGTGTTTCTATTTTCTTTATGGGTTACAGTGTATAAGTTATTTTTCTAAGAACTACAGTATTTCTGTTTCCATTATGCAACCAGCTTTGAGTATTCTGGTTTTTCCATATCAATGAACTAATGACAGCCATATATGATATAAGGATCCTTTGACTAAAAAAAAAGAGCTTTCAGAAAGAGGCTAGGCATGGTCAGCATATTGCATATGTCAATCATTTAAATATCTGAATATCAAATCTCCTTTTGATGGCACTGAATGAATTTAGGGAGTGGAGGAACATAATGAAAAAAAAATGCATCATAATGTTTAATGAAATTCGATGACAACCCTAAAATGATGCTTAGTTTATGCTGGTCTATGACCATAATAAAGATTTGATTTGATTTGATGCTTAGTTTTCGAATAATTGAGGGAGCCAAATGCATTCTGTCCAAAAAAGTTACTGAGGAATTCAATGTGTTCAATGTACTCTTTTTTCCTATTGGCTTAAGCAGAGGGATATTTCTTCCTGTAGCTCAAAGTGGTTCCAAAACATGCTTATGTACCTTGAATATTTGGAGTAACCTTGCAAGTTGGCAGGCTTTCCTAATCAGAACAAAATAGTAATTCATACATTTCCTGACACTACATGGCAACCTTTTTTGTGTGACTTGGCAGTTCATTCACAGATATGGGTCAGCTAGATAAGAATATACTGCAGAGTGGAATGGGGTCATACAAAATAGTTGCTTTACCTCTACCTTTGGGAGTCTGCTAATGAATATGTACCTTCAGTAGTTTAAACTTGTTCTTTCTTCTTCCACAAATTAATGATCTCTTGCTGCAGCACTTGGTGACTTTGAAGCCAATTATTATTGTACATTTATGTAACTGCTATCTCTGGTCTGAGAACCACTGACTACCACTTCAACCTTCACACAAAAAGCATTAGTGGCATATACTGTATACGTTGTAGTATTCTATAGAGAGTCAGTTTGGTCTAATGGTTAAGGCGCTGGATTAGAAGCCATGAGACCGTAAATGCTAGTCCACCCTTGGGCACAGAAGCCAAGTAGGCTCTCTCTCAACCCTAGGAAGAAGATGCTGGCAAACTACTCCTGAAAATGTTGCCAAAAAAACTGCAGAGATATATCCAATCACCAGGAATCAGGGTTGACTTGATGGAACATAACAACAACAATATTATTCTGTGAACACAAAGAAATATAGCAAATATCCCCCAAATTCTCAAGTTGAAAGATGAGGTCTTTGTGAGGTGCTTCAGCCAGGAGATTTTTTTAAAAAACTTTCGTTGTTTATGAAATCTAGGCTGAATACACAGTTGTAGTCCATGATCTTTGAGATGATAGTTTTAAGAATTTGTCTTCCAAATGTACTCAAACAACTTTGGTGATTGATCTAAGAAATGTAGCCATGGCTGGGTCTGGTCTGCGGATACCAACAGAGCTGAACAAGATCTGTCATGATGAAGGAGATGGCTATCCTGTTGATCTTGAGAGCTACTATGATATCACCATGGTCTCCAACTTCAGAAGAAGCAACAGTACTTCCAGTAAGAGCAAGCGCAAGGCTCACTTCATCCCCAGCACAAATGAAAAGGCAAGTACAAGAAAAATGAAGAGCTAGATGGTGGTTCATTGTAGGGCTGACCTATTATGGGATGGAAATCACAAGCCTAGGCTTGAAAAAGATGGGGGAGAGAAAGAAAATAGGGCAGCTATTCAAATAAGTTGTTGCCACTGGAGTATAGAATGATTTTGTAGTTGGCCATATAAAGTCTACAGTTTGCATGCTTGTTGCTTTCCTTGGATGTGATAACCATTTATCTCTAAAATGATAATTGATTACATGTAATATTGGAGTTGTTTTTCCTCAAAAAGCAGCACAAAAACATAATGTTGTGTTTTCTGCAAAGAATATGAATTTGCTCTGGGAAGGAAACAGTTTTATGTTGTTTCTCCAAGTAAAAACTGCTCTTCTGCTCCCTGTTCTCTCCACAGGAAAATCTCCGCTCATGGATCCCTGAAAACATTCAGAAAAAAGAATGTATTTATTTTATTGAAAGTTCACAGTTGTCAGATTCTGGGTAAGAGTACTACTCTGATGAACCTTATCGCTAGAAAAACTGCAAAAGAGGACTAAGGGGGAAATATAGTTGAAGTATCTTACTGTATATAAAATCATGCATGGTTTAGAGAAAGTGGGCAGGGATTTTACCCCTTTTTTATAACACAAGGATCAGGGCCATCTAGTGGTTTTGACTGAAGGGCATTTGAAACAGACAAAAGAAAGCACGTCTTCACCCATGTATATTTAACTTGTGAAATTAATTACCATATGACGTGTTCATGGCCACTAAATAGGGTGCTTTAAAGGGATTGGATAAATTCATGGAGTATTGTCTCCAGTTGGCAGCAGCATGGAACAGCAGTGGGAGAAGGGCATGTCTTTTCATCTTGTGAGCACCCCCTAAGGGATCTGGCAAATTATTATGTAGATGATACTGTCATTTTGGGACAAAGTTACAATTCATTGTTGTTGTTTATTCGTTCAGTTGCTTCCGACTCTTCGTGACTTCATGGACCAGCCCACGCCAGAGCTTCCTGTCGGCCGTCACCACCCCCAGCTCCCCCATGGTTGAGTCTGTCACCTCCAGAATATCATCCATCCATCTTGCCCTTGGTCGGCCCCTCTTCCTTTTGCCTTCCACTTTCCCTATCATCAGCTTTTTCTCCAGGGTATCCTGTCTTCTCATTATGTGGCCAAAGTACTTCAGTTTTGCCTTTAATATCATTCCCTCAAGTGAGCAGTCTGGCTTTATTTCCTGGAGTATGGACTGGTTTGATCTTCTTGCAGTCCAAGGCACTCTCAGAATTCTCCTCCAACACCACAGTTCAAAAGCATCTATTTTCCTTCGCTCAGCCTTCCTTATGGTCCAGCTCTCACAGCCATAGGTTACTACGGGGAATACCATTGCTTTAACTATGTGGACCTTTGTTGTCAGTGTGATGTCTCTGCTCTTAACTATTTTATCAAGATTTGCCATTGCTCTCCTTCCAAGAAGTAGACGTCTTCTGATTTCCTGGCTGCAGTCAGCATCTGCAGTAATCTTTGCGCCTAGAAATACAAAGTCTGTCACTGCCTCCACTTTTTCTCCCTCTATTTGCCAGTTATCAATCAAGCTGGTTGCCATAATCTTGGTTTTTTTGAGGTTTAACTGCAACCCAGCTTTTGCACTTTCTTCTTTCACCTCCGTCATAAGGCTCCTCAACTCCTCCTCGCTTTCAGCCATCAAAGTGGTATCATCTGCATATCTAAGATTGTTAATGTTTCTTCCAGCGATTTTAACTCCAGCCTTGGATTCCTCAAGCCCAGCACGTCGCATGATGTGTTCTGCATACAGGTTGAATAGGTAGGGTGAGAGTATACAGCCCTGCCGTACTCCTTTCCCAATCTTAAACCAGTCCGTTGTTCCATGCTCTGTTCTTACCGTTGCTACTTGGTCGTTATACAGAGTGCCTGGAATTTACCTCTGATGTTTCTAATTTTCTGGAAGAGGTCTCTTGTCCTTCCTATTTTATTGTCTTCTTCCACTTCCGCACATTGCTTGTTTAAAAATAATTCCTTATCTCTTCTGGCTAACCTCTGGAATTTTGCATTTAATTGGGCATATCTCCCCCTATTACTGTTGCCTTTTGCTTTCCTTCTTTCTTGGGCTACTTCCAGTGTCTCAGCAGACAGCCATCTTGCCTTCTTGGTTTTCTTTTTCTTTGGGACGTTTTTTGTTGCCGCCTCCTGAACAATGTTGCGAACTTCTGTCCATAGTTCTTCCGGGGCCCTATCTACTAAATCTAGTCCCTTAAATCTATTCTTCACCTCCACTGCATATTCCTTAGGAATATTAGTGAGCTCATATCTAACTGATCTGTGGGTCTTCCCTCTTCTCTTTAGTCTGATTCTAAATTTTGCAATAAGAAGTTCGTGATCTGAACTACAGTCAGCTCCAGGTCTTGTTTTTACCAACTGTATAGATGTCCGCCACCTTTGGCTGCAAAGGATGTAGTCAATCTGATTTCGGTGTCGACCATCTGGTGAAGTCCATGTATAAAGTCGTCTTTTAGGTTGTTGGAAGAGAGTGTTTGTTATGCACAGTGAGTTGTCTTGGCAAAATTCAATCAGCCTATGTCCCGCTTCATTTTGTTCTCCCAGACCATGCTTGCCTGTAATTCCAGGTGTCGTCTGACTACCCACCTTAGCATTCCAGTCTCCTGTAATGAAAATAACATCTCTTTTTAGTGTATTATCCAGTAGGTGCTGCAGATCCTCATAGAACTGATCTACTTCTGCTTCTTCAGCATCTGTGGTTGGGGTGTATATTTGGATCACTGTGATGTTAAATGGCTTACCCTGAATTCGAATTGAGAGCATTCTATCATTTTTTGGATTGTATCCAAGCACTGCTTTAGCCACTTTATTATTAATTATGAAGGGTACTCCATTTCTTCTGTGGTCCTCTTGTCCACAGTAGTAGATCTGGTGGTCACCTGATGTGAAGTGGCCCATTCCAGTCCATTTCAGTTCACTGACACCTAAAATGTCTATATTTAATCTTGACATCTCACCAATAACCACATCCAATTTGCCCTGGCTCATAGATCTTACATTCCAGGTTCCTATGGTGTGTTGATCTTTAGAACATCGGATTCGTCGTCCACCACCAGCACCGTCGGCCGCTAGCCGTCCTTTCGGCTTTGAGCTAGCTGCGTCATCACATCTGGGGCTAGTTGAACGTATCCTCTGTTCCTCCCCAGTAGCATTTTGACCATCTTCCAACCTGGGAGTCCCATCTTCCGATGGTATACCGACATATCTCTGGTTGTACTGATCCATTTAGTTTTCACAGCAAGAATACTGGGGTGGGTTGCCATTTCCTTCCCCAGGGATCGTATTTAGTCTGACCTCTCTGCCACGACCTTCCCGTCTTGGGTGTCCCTTCACGGTTTAGCTCATGGTTTCATTGAGGTGCTCAAGCTCCAGCACCACGACAAGGTAACGATCTCCTTTGCTGGAGTACAATTCATTACTGAGAGTGTTTTAGAAGTTACGATACTACAGAAAATCCCAATAATACTTCAGCAACTGGAGAATTGAAAGAAATGCATAATTGGAGGCAGATCTTGATATCTTTGGTGTTGACAGCAAAGCTTGTTGCTTCTTTTTGAAAGGAATGTTGTTAATGTACTTAATTTCAGAGAAAAAGTGATGAAGGATTATGATAAACTATTTTAGTCAAATGAAAATGATTAAAGGACTAAGCAGCTCTGGAATGTTTTAGAAAAATCATCTGTAAAACACTGCTTTGGGATTATTTTTAAAAATGGGAAAGGGGCTCAAAATTGTATAAATAAAATTGATGTGCATAAAATATTCAAATAACACTTGAAATGCAAGTAAAGAAAGCAAGTATAAACATATTGAGTAGTGCTAATGTTTACTTTTGTAATGATTGGGAATTTAGGGAACTCCAATAGTTAATCTTTCATAATCTGATTTCTCTAGATATTTTGAATCCCAGTTTGCAGAATTCCCAACCAGCTTGCCACTTGCCATCTTTATTCTTTCAATTTATTATTGCTTTCTAATTACAATTGTTATAAGCACATTAGGTATTTCAAAATAATTGTTCATATAATATTTGAACAATTTATATTGTGCTAATTGTGCTGGCAAATATTGCAATTGATTGCCCATGTGAAAATATGTTCTTGTATTTCTCAAGCTTTGTATTTGTCATGTAGGCATGGAGTGCTTGTACTACTGTATTCAACATAAGTGTTATATGCAGCAGTGAATTCAGCTTATATTTATTTTAAAGAATGGAAACTTCTTTATTCTAACACTCCATGTCTCTTTCATATGACTTGTGTCATGATAGGACTTTCAATATATATGTATATGTGTATGTGTATGTGTATGTGTATGTGTATGTGTATGTGTATGTGTATGTGTATGTGTATGTGTGTGTGTGTGTGTGTGTGTGTGTGTGTGTGTGTGTATATATATACTGTATATATATATATTAGTTGTTTGTGCTTTTGTACAGGAAAGTGGCATGTGAATGTGGCTATCTCATGGAACAGCACTTAGAGGAAGCCATAAAACCTGTTATGTTCCAAGGGAAGGAATGGGACCCCAGAAGACATGTCCAGGAAATGCCAACAGATGCCTTTGGGGACATTACTTTCACAGGCTTGGGACAAAAAGTTGGGAAGGTGAGTTAACATGTGGTTGTAAGAGTATCTTGGAGGAAGGTGTAGTTGACTTGCTGGAACTTTATGTACTACTAAACTTTATATACTTCTAAACTTTTCTGCAGTTATAAGACCCAACAATATATACTGTACATTTGTGGATTTACTAGCTAGAATTTAGGGCTATTGCAGGGCTTTCCAAAGTTTTCCCGCGGCGACACACCAACCGCTGTTGGTGTGTCGCCGCGGGAAAACCCGGAAGTGCCGCTGTTGCGGCAGCGCACAAAAACCCGGAAGCACTGCTGCCGGTTTCGGGTTTTTGCGCACCACTGTTGGTGTGTCGCCGCGGGAAAACCCGGAAGCGCTGATGATGATCAGCGCTTCCGGGTTGTGTGGTGACACACCAGACTGTGTGTGGCGACACACTTTTGTGTCGTGACACACAGTTTGGAAAGCTCTGGGCTATTGTATGCTTCAGATTCATAGCACTCACATACGGTAGCACCTTTTGGCAATGCCTTAAAGTAGATGCATTTTTTCCTGGCTCATACAGTTGCTGTGCAATCCTGGGAAAGAACACATTGCTGAAAGGTACTACGTGCACACCAATGCATGCTCCAAGGGATTTCCCCCCCTTTAATCCAAAGCATTGCACATTCCTCCTAGAATCTCCTTGATTGTATCTTTGAATAGCATGTTCTATAAGCCACCCTGTGACCCCATTAGAATGTAATATCCTCGTTTAGATTTGCTCATAGAAAAGGGAAAGTAGAAAGTAAAGAGTTGCCTCTGAAGAGGAGACCAGTCAGTCATGGAATGGACTTCTCCAGGAAGTTTTCAGAAGATCCTCTTTTAGTTGTCTCTGTTGTTTCCTATTGCATCAGTATTCCTTATACAGTATCTGTTTAGAATATCTCATTGATTCACAAGACTGAAGTCATTTTGAATAAGAAATCCCACACAGCTCAGCTTGGGGCTTGGATGATTCTAGGCATAATTGCACAGTGATCACTATCTGGAATGATTATCTCAGATATTCCTGTTACGTTTTATTTTCTTTTTGTAGTATGTGCGAGTCTCCTCTAGCACTTCTCCAAAAACACTTTACCAGTTGATTACACAACACTGGGGGCTTGATATACCCAACCTCTTAATATCGGTGACAGGAGGAGCTAAAAATTTCAGCATGAAGATGAGACTGAAGAATATATTTCGGCAAGGACTTGTCAAAGTAGTACAAACAACAGGTAAAACAGTCACTGGCCAAAACAAATAAGATAAGGGTATGTTGGTGTTTTATTTCTTTATCTAAAATATTTTAGCTTTCAGCCCAGATGGGGTCCCAAAGCAATCTACCATAATTAAAAGCAAACAAAATACAGTCATTAATTAAGGTGGAAACTGGAAGCTAAGTTTAGAATTATTTTTAAAAAATCCACAGCAGGGGATCAAAAAAATGTCAACCTAAACTAACAAGGCACAACCTAATCAACCTAGGCACACGTTCTGTTTAAAAATTAAATAAAATATTTCTTCATGGCCCAGAGAAAAAACTAGAGAAATAAAGCATCTGGTCTGATCTTATACACTTACAGTATGAACTTTGTTCTACAGGTGCTTGGATCATCACAGGTGGTTCTCACACTGGTGTGATGAAGCAAGTTGGGGAAGCACTACAGGATTTCAACATGAGCAGCACCTATAAAGGCGAGATTGTCACCATTGGCATTGCAGCTTGGGGGACAGTACACAACCGTAATAGCCTCATCTGCCCCATGGTGAGCCAGAAGGATTTTCAGACCATGCGATTAGAAGAAATGACTCATGGTACAATCCTGTATGGATTTATCTAGGAGAAAAGGATGTCTGCAGATAGATTGGTCTGAGAGAGAATGAATATAGCAAAAATCAATGGGTCATGTACAACTTTGTACTTCTTTATAACAATTAAGGATGTGAAGAAAGACAATGGTGGGATGCAAACATTGCTAGACTCTGGGTTTCTATATGTTTGGTACCCCTGAATAAAATTATCCATTTGGATATAGCTCAGTTAGCACAGTGATAGTCTACTCACTGAGTCCTACCACATATAAGAATAGATCCTTAAGGAGGTAGATGGCATGTTTATTCTTACTCTTGATTAAATGCATCCCATTCCAGAAGGCAAAATGTAATAGCTATGAAAAAACTGGGGGGAAATGGCATTGTGATTCTTTGCATTTCACTTAATGTGAGTTTGATAATCTGTGGGCTGGATCTGTGCTCCACCTAACTTCTTCATGTGGCTAGAGATGAGGTGAGCTTTTGGAGGGGTGATTAATGTCTCTTTGACAGAAGGAATAGTATTCACTTTTCATGGAGTGGTGATGTTCTTCTGCCTGAAGAGAGCATCTCTTGATCCAGCAGCATTAGACAATTTCCATATATATCTTAGGGAAGCTGTTGGAGAAGATGGTTGGACAACAGATGCAAAGAATTCTGGATAAAGCTGATTAGCTTGATTCCCTTCAGTCAAGGTTCAGCCCAGGCACAAAATGGAAACTGCATTGGTCAGTCTTGTGGATGACCTCCAAGAAGGACGTAAAAATGAGAGGTTGGACCTCCTGGTCCTATTTGATCTCTCAGAGCTGTTTGATACCTTTCACCGTGGTCTCCTCCTGGACTATCTGCACTGTGGGGACACTATGGTTCCACTCCTTTCTGAGTGAGCAGTTCCAATCGGTAGTGATGGGGAAAAGGTGTTTGAGTCTTTGGTTGCTCCAGTATGGGATGCCAGAGGACTCCACTCTTCCTTACATGTTATTTAACATCTATGAAACTACCTGAGAAGGTCATTCTTTTTTTGGGGTGGTGGTGGGGGCTACAGTCAAATCAATGCTGACTCTTAGTGACCTCTTTCTATCTGATAGTCTTTGCCTCATTCTCTAGATTTGTGTGGATGTTCTTACTGAAAATCTAGAGGCAATAAAGGGTTAGATCGATGAGACAAGGTTGAATCCTAGCAAAATGGAGTTGCTATTCATGCAAAACTATCACTCGGAGTTAAATTTCCCTTGAGGGAACAGGTCCATGAATTCTGGGTTCTCCTGAACTCTCATCTCCCTCTGGAGCAATAGGTACCCAGGGGTGCCTTTGGTTAGCTTTGGCTGATATGGCAGTTTTGGCCCTCTTTGGTGTAGGAAAGTTTGGTGACAGTAACTCTTGTTACCTCAAGACTGGATTACTACAAAGTATTCTGCTTAGGGATGCCTTTGAAAACTACTTGGAATCTGCAATTGGTACAAAATGAAACCGCCAACATGCTGGCAGGTGAGAGCCACTTCAGCAGTATGACACCAATATTGCAGGTGCTACATTGGTTACCAGTATATATCTAATATAATTTAAACAGCTGGTGATCACCTATAAAGTCCTATATGACATGGATCTGAGTTATCTAGGAACTGTCTCTTCCAAATGGAATCCCTCTGTCCTGTTTGTTCATCCCAAGAAGGAATGCTGCAGATCCCCTCTCTCAGGAGGTGACGGGAACAAGAGCACAGAAGTACGTACTGTAGGTCTTCTCGGTATTGGCCCTGTCCTTTTGAAGCAATCAGCCTCCAGAGATTTCAATATTCCCTTCATTGCTAACATTTAGGAAAGTTATTAAGTCCTTACTTTTTCAACAAACATTTGGAAACTGAATAATTGTAGTTTGGGGTCAACTTTTAACTCCCTTGCATTCATTATGTTTTTAACTATGGGATTATATTTATGATTTTGGGTTAGGGTTATGCTTTTTTTAAAAAAAATACTGTCTCAGATTTTATTCTATGTGAGCTGCCCAGAGTTTATGTAAAGTGCAAGATATAACTTATGTAAATAAGTAAAATAAGTTATAATTTACTTATGTAAATAAGTAAAATTCTTTGAAAGGCTTTTTCAGAATTATTTGAATGAAAATTGTGTATAGTAATTCTTGCTCAAGCAACTGTAGAGCCCCAGATAAGAGAGGCAGTTGGTGTGGCAATTTAAGGTGTTGGGTTGGCACCAGGAAAACTTGGATGCTAGTTCACCCTCGGCCATGGATGCTTTCTGGGTAACTTTAGGCTGGCCACTCACTCAGTATACATACCTCACAGGGCAGTTGTGGGGAAAAATAGGAGGCGGGAATGGTATGTACACTGCTTTTTACTCCTTAAAGATATATCTGACAAATAAATACATAAATTTGTGTGTTTTTTTCAACCTGGTTATTTTCAGGGTAGCTTCCCAGCAGAATATATTTTGGATGAGGAGACTCAAGGAAACCTGTCTTGCCTGGACATCAATCATTCACATTTCATTCTGGTGGATGATGGAACACATGGGAAATATGGAGTGGAGATCCCTTTGAGGACCAAACTTGAGAAATACATTTCAGAGCAAACCAAGGTGAAAGGAGGTAATGGCACCTTGTTGCTGGTAAAAATGTTATGTATCACTACCCATAACACCAAAATATTTTCTGTACTTTTCCAGTCTGTTTAGCTTGCAAGGCAAGGCAAGAATGGGTTCATTTATGCCAAGCAGGAAGAAGAAGATGATTAGTATTTCAATTTATGTATCATCTTTCTGATTCTAAGGTACTCAAGATGGCAAACAGCCATAAAAATTAAAATACAGAATATCCTAAAAAATTTAAAATCTCTATAAAGTCATTCACATTGAAAAGGCCAATCTAAAGACAAAGGTCTTCAGCTCTTACTGAAAAGTAGAAAAACTGAGGGTAAATGCAACTCTCTCTAGAAGTACATTCCATAAATTGGCAGCAACAGAGGAGAAGTTCCTTTCCTGTGTGCCTTGGAAAAAGAAGCCATCTTTAACATGGCCTTTACTGCTGATCATGGCTTCTGGATCAGTTCATATTGATGAATTCTCCATTTAAACCTTGCTGATTTCAAATGAGAAATTGAGGTACCAAAAAACCTAGAATCCTAGGATTAATTAACAATTACTTTATCAAATAAAATTTAACACATCGGGAGGATATCAGGTTGGGAAAGCTGTAGGAGGTTTATAATTAGGACAGTATTGCTATTGGAGATGGACATTATGGTATCTTCATTCTGTGTCTCTTGTTATATGTAATTTCTTCCATCCAGTTTCACAATATGGAGAAGACTCACTGATTCTGATCCCAAATTATTTGTAGCTATGAAAACTTAATTAAATAATAAAATGACAAGGGTCAGTAATTACAAATAGATAGTTTGACAATTTTATAAGATAAATTATTGTGTTACCGTTCTTATTGTTCATCAACTTAATAGCTTTGCTATTTTTTCTAAAAAATTAATGGACTGACTACCAGAGGCAGACAAGAGACTTACAACTCTCAGTAGCCTGAGACTGGGTTATTTTTATGCTGTGGCTATTCTTCATCATAAATGTTAACTAGTGTATGTACAGTATGTATGTATTCTTGACAATTAGTTTCATAACTGCCAATCTGGACCCAATATTGAGGATTGTGTGTATCACAATGCCCAGTGGAAAAGAATGTCAGGAAGGAAGGACACCCAAGTACCTGGAGGATTGACTGAGCCTTTTTTTCCCCCCACAGGAGTTTCCATTAAAATACCAATTGTTTGTGTAGTGCTGGAGGGTGGCCCTGGGACTCTTGATGTAAGTACTCTGCAGCCATGAGGGTAACTGAGTGGTTGTGAAGGCAATAGAGGTGTATAGAGTTCTTGTATGTCGCAGGGGAGAGATTCCAAGAGAAGGCAGTTGATAGTTAGGAGTTCGTTACAGTATAAGGGTTTGGGTGGTTGTGGTTGCTGAAGAGAAATGAAAGTGAGTTAAGCTTCTGTTGAGTTCTCAGTGAGCAAAAGGACCAAAAGAGGAATCAATTCAGACGAGGGACAATGATTAGCCAGTCATGCTATTATTGGTGATTATAGAATCATAGAGCAGGAAGGGGGCATTTAGACCCTCATGTCCAAGGCCCTGAACAGAACAGAAATCCAAGTTAAAATATTCCAGCCAGTTGTCTTTGCCTTGCCTCCATTTGAACATATCCCATAAAGGGGAGCCCACCATCTCACTTTATCATTGGTTCCACTATCAAATTGTTTTGTTAGAGAAAAAAAATCCCAACATAACTTTAAATTAATATATGCTTTCCTATAATTTAAAACCATTACTTTATCTCCTGAATTCTGGAACAAGAGAGAATGGGTCTTTTGTGTAATATTCTTTCAGGGATTTGAAGAATGTGGTCAAATTTCATCACTATCTTCTCTTCAAAGCTAAACATGCCCATTCCTTCGGTCTCTCCTCATAAGAATTACTTACTAGTTTTCTGATCATCCTCATTGCACTTCCTTATTCCAGTTCCTCAGAATTGTGCTTAAAGTGTGGAGCCCAGGTGGATACAGAACTGGAAATGGGATCTGACCAACTAGGCAATAAAGTAGAACTATTATTTCCCATGATTTGGAAACTGTACTTTGGTTGAAGTAGTTTAAACTTGAATTTGCCTTTGTTGCAGCCACACTGCTATTGCCAGATCTCTTTCACAAGTATTATTATCTAACCTATATTTGTGCATTTGATTTTTGATTTGTAAGTGGAAAAACTTTGCACTTGTTTTTGTTAAACTTCATTCTGTTATTTTCAGCCCATTTCTTCAACGTAGCACAATCATTTTGAATATTATTTCTGTGTTCTAGCTACTCCACCCAGTTTGACTCATCTGCAAATCTTTATCCAAGTAATTAAAAAAAATGTTCAGGAGTAGACTAACCCTGCACTCATTACCTCCTTCCAGTTAGATGAGAAATTATTGATTATAACTCTTGGAATATGTTTTTTGACCCAGCTTTGTATCTATTTAATTATAATGTCTTTTAGTCCACATTTAACTAACTTGCTCTTAATAATGTCATGGGGTACTTTGCCAAATACTTTGCTGAAATCGATAAATGTTACTAAGCATTCCACAATTGATGGTTATCCATAATCAAAATATTACCCAAACAAAACAATTGATAAATTTAGTCTTGCAAACTTATTCCTGATAAATCCATAGTGTACAGCAGGGCTTTCCAAAGTGCCGCCGCTGGCGACACACCCGGCGGTGGCGGCGACACACGAGCGCACGGCGACGGCGCGGGGGGGCGTGCGGCGGGGCGCGCACACGGTGGCGGCGCGGGAGGGACGTGCGGCGGCGCGTGCGCCGCCGCTTCCGGGTGGTGTGGCGACACACCACGCTGTGTGTGGCGACACACTTTTGTGTCGCGACACACAGTTTGGAAAGCTCTGGTGTACAGGCTTGCTGGTGACTGCAGCTGTATAAAGCTATTGCCATCTTCCACTGAAATCCACATGGGTTGGGATTCAGGCTGGGAGAGGTTTCTTTTTCCCCAGTTCAAATGAGCTGCAGATAATGAAAAAAGCAAAGACTGGGACAGAAGGTTATTGACATTGTCACTGTCACTTAATTTATTGGCAATATGAGATTACATGGCCTCAGATGCTGACATATTCCTATTATTTTCTTCTGTAGACAATCTATAATGCAATCAACAATGGCACACCCTGTGTGATTGTGGAAGGCTCTGGTCGAGTAGCTGACGTCATTGCTCAAGTGTCTAATCTCCCGAGCCACAAAATAAGCATTTGCCTAATTCAGAAAAAACTGAGTATATTTTTCAAAGATAACTATGAATTGTTCACAGAGAGCAAGATTGTGGAATGGACCAAAAAGGTAAGTTTAATCATCCCAATCATGATTCTACTGGCAAGTGTTGGTGAAATTGTATCATAGATTAAGTAGAACATGGAGCTAGTGAACCTCTTACTGATATTCACATGATATATATAAATAGGGAATACATTTATCACATCTCCCTTTATGGACCCTTTCAAGATGGCTGCTACCTTTCCACAATTCCTTGGGAAAACCTTACAGGGTTGGAAACCTGTGCCTGGTCAGAAGTGAAATTGCACTGATCCTAGTGAGCGGACTTGATAAAACAATATTTTCAGGGAGTGGTGGCACCATGGAAGTAGGATAGAAGAAGGCAGGAATTGAAGCCTAAATTGTTCTGTGAGCCTTTTAACAGGATTGCTCTAATGCAATGGTGGGTAATTATGGCATAGGGCATGCTGCCCTTTGCTTTTTGATGGCATGCCAAGGTTTGTACTCTGAAGATTGGATGGTACCAGGTTAAAGGAATATATGGGCCAAGAACAAATTTTAATTTAATACAGTTAATATAATCATTACATCATGTAAATCAGCACCATCTGTCACATTAAAAACAGTTTTTTTATCAAGCTGGGAGCTCTACCCAAAGTTTTGTGCACTCCTACCCTACATCTGTATGTAGTTCTTAGCTGGATTTCAGAAGCAGGCGATTGATGTAGGTCTTAGATAAGAGCAGTCTGCTCCTTCTACTGCAGCCTGTTGTATTAGGAGGAAGAAAGGTGGAAAAGAGGGTGCTAGAAAAAGGAAGAGAGTAAAAAAGAGAGAAGGCGGATAGCTCTGCCTATCCCTTGCTTTGGCTCCATCCATTCTTTGCTGGCAGAACAGACTCCAGGAGATTACTCCTGCAGGAATGTGGGCTTCCCTTAGTGGGGGCAGAAGCCAGATCTGTGCTCTGATTCAGGCAGCAAATGTCTTGAGTTGGCACCAAACGGATAAATGCAACCAGTATGGCGTATTGATGGTGACCATAAACTATGAGCTGGAAGTCCTTTGTGGGGCTCTTACCTCAACTACAAACTTACTGGTAGCTTTAGGCAAGCTGCTCTTCTGTCAGCCTTTGGGGCTCAGGATATACTGGCTTCCTATAAAGAGCAATTGTGAGTTTTGCCACCTTTAAGTATGTGAAGTGTTTAGACACTTGAAATAACAGTGTATGAAAATATTAATATTTTCCTCAGTCTGAAGGGGCTGGACTTTTCATTATGGGTTAGGGAAAACAGAGAATCAGCTTCAGGTTTTTAAAAAAGAAAAACGAGGGTTGATTATTCTGATTTAATTTAAGAAACTGAAAGAGTTTAAAATTAATTCTTAGGTCAATAACATTGCGACAGATCAGTCTATGAAGGTTCTCAGTCATCCAGGTGGAATTGTCTGTAGCTTGAATCATGTCAACTGGATTTCTATTTTCTCAGCGAAACGTTTCCACTGAGAAAATAGAAATCCAGTTGACATGATTCAAGCTACAGACATTGCGACAGATCAGTTTATTAGAATTCTAAATTATCTTTGTTTTTCTTTGCAGATCCAGGATATTGTACGAAACAAGCAGCTCCTGACCATCTTCAGGGAAGGCAAGGATGGACAGCAAGATATTGATGTGGCCATTTTGCAGTCAATGCTCAAAGGTGAGAAGAGCAGTCACTGTATAAAAATATATAACTTGGGCTCATCTTGAGCAGGGAGTTGGACTCGATGGCCTAAATGCTCCTTTCCAATTCTATGAAAGCAGGACAAAACAGAACTTTGTAGCTTTTTGTGTGAGTGAGCCAAAATCCTGCCTATCACCATAAGTGGTGGTAAAACTGTTGCCCAATATCATGCCCTGAAGTGGTGGCATTGCAAACAGATGCTGAATAAAACCTAGATAACTAAAAGGTGATTTGGCAGAAATGCCTTAATACTTTATTTGATTTGTTAGTTAGATTGTTAACTGTGATGGACAGTCTGGCATTCTCCAAATACGTTACTTGTAAATTTCATAAATCCTGATTATTGACTTTGTTGACTGGGAGCTTAGTTTCTAGAGCCATGGCTGTGGTTAAGGCGGCATGTGATCATGCTAATGTATTTTTATTACACAGTTTCTGTAATCAAATAAATGAGTATTTCACCATTTTGTTCTGAAAAAGTTGCTAATCAAATCTCTATTAGCCATGAGAGTATCAGTAGGGTTAGGCAACCTGGCATACCCCAGAACAGTGGCTGGGGAATTCTGGGAGTTGGAGTCCACACATCTTAAAGTTGCCAAGGTTGAGAAACACTGTTCTGGAGTATGCCAGGCTGCCTAACCCTACTGATTACTCTCATGGCTAATAGAGATTTGATTAGCAACTTTTTCAGAACAAAATAGTGATATACTCATTTATTTGATTATAGAAACTGTGTAATAGAAATACATTAGCATGATCACATGCCGCCTTAACCACAGCCACTAGATATACATTTAAGGCAGAAAGTCTCACTCTTGTCTGGAACAAACCTCTGGATAGCAATATTGGGTATTGTACATATGAGCTGAGTTCCCAGAACCATTTCCTGGGAGCAGAGTCCTGATCCTGGGCCACCTCTACCTCACAAGGCAAATATTTCTATTTTCCTAATGTTTCCTGCTGGATTCTGGATTTATATGAATAACCTAGTAAACAAGACTCGATCACAGCCCAGGTTCAAACCTTTTCTTGTTTCTTCTTCTGTTGTAGCCTCCCGGTGCCATGATCACTTTGGCCATGAGAACTGGGACTACCAGCTGAAGCTTGCAGTGGCATGGAACAGAGTGGATATTGCCCGGAGTGAGATTTTCACTGATGATCATGAGTGGAAGGTGGGGAGACTTTTGGTGACATGCTAATAGTCACTGCCTGAGACAAGCTGAGATTCGAGTGCCAAGCTTGGTTTGACAGCAAGCTTGTCTCTTGGGAAGACATGGAGGTGTCAGTTGAGAGTTTCCTTGCATTCCAGTCACTCCATGCCTCTGCCTTCCAGAACTTGAACTCTGTGCTATATTGTCATGATGGCCAAATTTACATACTGTATAATACTAAGTTATAATGTAGTTAGTTTGGTGATAGGAAAATCCATCATAAGAAGCATACTGTGATTTTTTTAAAAAAAAGAAAACCTAGTTTGAAACCATGGCTTGTTGCTGGTTGATGAATCCTGATTTGTCTTTATCATGGTTTGTTCCACCTGAATCCACAATCCTGCTTTATTCTTTGTTTCTATCTCTTCTAGATACTATCAGAAGAAAGGGAGGAAACAAACCAGAAATTGATGAAACAACCTATATCAGTTTGCTCGTTGGCAAGACTGATTATAGTTTTTTAAACAAACCACAGGAAAATCAATTTTAGTTTAGCATCATATACAAACACAATCCCCCTATATCACTGATTTACTGAATCAGTGTATTATTTACTGAACATTTATTTTCATATCTTAGTACTTATGTAATGTAGGCTGTATCATTGTCTATAATTAGTTATTTCTTGGAATAGGAAGCAGTTGCTGGTGCTATAGACATTGTCCATTCTTGTTGTCTTGTCCTTTATATTTCTACACCAAAGGAAAGACTTTTAAGATTGGCTTACATGGATCTCATGTATCCATCACATCATGCTGTAGACAAAAAAATATATGCTCTGTCAGCATCAGTACAGATTGGACTTGCATGCATGTCGATGAGGGATAAATGTGGACTAAAAGGTAATGAGAATACCTGAATATATGTTGGCCAGTTCCTTCCTCTTATCTTTTTTCTTTCTGCTTCCTCTGCTACAGGGAATGAATTATAGCTGCCATTACCAGACACTGATCTGACTCATGCATGCAACCTCCCTACCTTTGAGCTTCATTTTTTATTCCCTGGCCCTTTCTTCCTATCATAGGGAGGACAACCAGGGACAATTTTATTTGTGCCAATAGTGTCTCATTCTGGTTATTTTCCTGGCTAACAGCCTTTTGATCTACATCCAATGATGGCAGCTGCCCTCATAGCGAACAAGCCCGAGTTTGTGAAGCTGTTTTTGGAGCAAGGTGTACACTTGAAGGAATTTGCTACCTGGGATACTTTAATCTACCTCTATGAAAACATGGCAACCTCCAGTGTCTTCCACGGGAAGCTGCAGAAGGTGTTGCTGGAAGAGAAGGAGGGTGCTGCCTTCTCCAAAATGCCAAGGATCCAGCTGTATCATGTATCCCAGGTGCTGAGGGAGCTGCTGGGAGATTTCACACAACAGTTGTATCCAAAGCTGAAGAACACTGAGAAACACCATCTCCCCATTGCTGTGCCCCAGAACAAGGTATTGTACTTTTTTATGCTAGTAACCTCTCAAACCTTCCATCACTCCCTGGATTTCAGTACAGAGTTGTAGGGCAGTTCACTCTTCTGTCCCTCCACTTCCAACAATGGTCTCTGAAGCAAATTGCCACTCAATATTGATCCTTGATAAACTGGTTTGGTTGATTACACTACCCTGCTTCCTGGCCTCAGTTTGCATTAGCAATAGAAGACAAGGTAGAAAATCTTGAAAATCTTGTACTGGCATCTAGGATTTTCCAACTATCATTCCCACTATTTCTGATATCTAGATTATGTCTGCCATTGCTTATACTGTACAGTCAAAATGGCACCATCTGTGCAGAAGTGATAGGAAACAGAGGACAGAAGTGTAAAAATAATGGGAAATCCCTAACCAAAAGTGAGATGTGTCTGTATGTGTACTAAATTACCACAGAATGGAAACTCGTGAGAGAGAAAATTAAATACAAAGTGAAGGAAAGGAGAATGGAATTGAGTGGTTTGACTGTTGAACAGAATGATTCCATTCTGCAGCATTTTGTTGCAGGTCTCACTTGCTATATTCAGTATCTTTCTTCAACCTACTGGTATTTAGATCCCCACTTCTATTTTCTGCACCCCACCTATTCTCCTATGAATTTTTTATGATTTATTCCAAGGCTGAAAGCAGAAAAAGTGTTATGCTAAGAGCCCTGTCTTATCTCCAAGAAATAGCCTTGGAAGATTTAGGCAAGGTGAAGGAGAAAATCCAAATTCAGATTTTTCCTTGCCTTTTGTAGCACAAGGCAGATAGTGATTTTTTTTAATGTGAGAGATCAGTTTGAGGACTATTCTTGGAGAAAAGTAATTTACTCCTCCTCTTTCCAGTACCAAAAGTTGTTTAAAAGAGGCATTGTTATTGTTTCTGTATGTATTCATCCTGTTCTCATTACTGGGGAATAGAGCTTGCAGGTTTTGTGTAGGTCAAAAATCTATCTACTGAGAAATATCTGAAGGACAAAAGATACAGATATGTACACCAGTCTTCCCCAATAGCGTGTTTGGGATACCATGGTTATTCTGTTTGGGAGCTATGGAAATTGAAATCCAACAGATCTGGAAGGCGCCAGGAAGGGTGGTAAATATCATAGGAAAGAATGCCTTTCAATGGTGTGATTAGGGAACTTTAGAGTGTAGTTAATGGACTTTTACAGGAGGGGGTAGGGGGAAGGGCTTTTGAGATGCGGACATGTCTTCTTTCACTTTCTTCCTATTGTGCTAAGCCAGCCATGCTGTTTTGGGACTCATCTCTTTTTGCCAAGAGAGTCCTGGGCTGCTGCCTCAAAGTCCTGCCCTTATATTATCACCGGTGCCTTTTTCATTTAGATCTTCTGATCTGTTGTCTGACATTGATCATCTTTCTGATGATGCTATTTTCTTCCCGTAGGTGCAAGGAGATGTCATTTCCTTAAAGATGGTGTTTCCTTTCCTATAGGTGCAAGGAGTATATCTTCGGCCCTTCTATAAGCGTTCTGCTGCCCAGGCAGCATTCAGCATGGATCCCGTGAGGGATTTACTCATATGGGCAATTGTTCAAAACCGCAAGGAGTTGGCTGATATCATCTGGGCCCAAGTAAAGTCTTCTGTTTTCAAACCATCTCTACATATGGCTGAATCCAACTCATTTGGCTTTGTAGTGTCGGAAATGCAGATTAGGTCTGGTAAATGTAGCATTGTAAATGTTTTTATTGAAAGTTCTTTTTCAGTATAGAGATTCGCCAGTCGATAGAAGCTGTAACTTGCAATTGGAAGAGGTATAGTTTAGACACAGATTTACCATTTTGGGGGGAAAGAGCCATAGTCAGGATATACATCTCACTCTTTGAGTGAGATGGGCAGTGACGAAATTCAAAATATAAATAAATACAGAATTGAGAAGGAAAATGGCAAGAATCCCTGCAGTCTGGGAATGTGCATTCTCCCTTCCCAAACATACTCTCAAAGATTACACAGTCCATTTGGGGCCAGAAATCTTGTCTTCATGCTAACTCGTCCTTTTGCTTCAGAGCCGGGACTGCATTGCAGCAGCGTTGGCCTGCAGCAAGATGCTGAAGGAATTATCTAAGGAGGAAAACGACACTGACAGTATTGAGGAAATGCTAACCCTGGCAGAGGAGTATGAGCACCGAGCTATAGGTGAGTCTAGGCTGTTTTTGTAGACATATTGTTATCATCATAACATACAACCATGCTTTAGTCAATTCCTTGCAGTCTTACCTGGGACAGCTATTCATGTAAAACTCTTTCAGCATCAGGCAAAGAAACTGTAGCAAGTGCTACAGTTCCATTAATGTGAACACAAGCTGCTTCGATTCCAGTTAGGACAAATGTCATAATTAGAGTATTTCAGTACTGGACTAACATCATGGCATTTCCCTCTTCTTGACTGCTGAATCTTTGTTTAAAGGAGCAAATAGAAATGGAGGTTTTTTCCTTGATTTTCTAAATTTATTATAGTAAATGTATACATGTTTATGGATTTTCTGTGGAATATTTCTAGCTTCTAGATCAGTGCTTTTCAAACTGCCGCCGTTGGCGACACAGCAACGGCGGCAGCGGCGGCGCGCGCATGCACGGTGGCAGTGTGGGGGGCGTG